>VZTQ01015697.1:424456-462063 GCA_013400755.1 Pelecanoides urinatrix
GGCAGCTCTCCCCAAAATGTGAGGGGTTCCCAGGCAGCAGCCCAGGGAGCTGGGTGAGGGCTCAGGAGAGGAGAGCCCTGCTCCTGGCAGGGGAGGCTGGGGACTTGACAGCAGGTAAAAATGCATTTCTGTAGGACGTGGAGTGCTGGTGGGACCTGCTGCAACTGGAGTCCCGGTCACGCTCATCACCTTCTCCCCCAAAACAGACATTCATGGGCGTCCCCACAACACCCACAGTTACCGGCACGCACATATCGGTGGCCATTTCACACCAGTGAAAGGACAAGAAGCAACTGGCGCAAGTCGAAATACAAAGAATTCCACTTTAATCCTTATCATTTTTTTAATCGTGAGGGTGGATGAACAGTAGGAACAGGTTGTCCGGAGAGGCTGTGGGCTCTCCATCCTCGGAGATACTCCAGAGCTGTCTGGACACGGTGCTGGGCAATTAGCTCTGCTTTATCTTGCTGGAGACAGGAGGGCAGGACTAGATGATATTCCAGAAGATGCCGTATGCGCAGATGGCCTCAAGTTGCGCCAAGGGAGGTTTAGGCTGGATGTTAGGAAAAAATTCTTTCCTGAAAGAGTGTTGAGGCCTTGGCACAGGCTGCCCAGGGCAGTGGTGGANTTTTTATGTCGTTCTTGTTGTTCTTCCCCATTTCCTTCCTCGTGGGTGTCACAAGCCTTTTCTTCAATAATTCTTGTGGTTTTGCTTTCAACAGTTTGTCGTCTGGTTCCCTTTCGTTTTTCCCTCCGGCGTGAAAGCCGCTCCTGGCTGGATGTCGTGCCCGGGGGGAGCCCGGGACCCTCTCCCCAAGCTCAGGCAGGGCTCCCGCGCCCTGCGCGCGTTACCTGGCACCCGCTCTCCTTCTGCCTCCTTCATTTGTCTTGCACAAGCTGCACCCTCCCACAGCCCGGAGTCATTAATTAGTATTAGGGTCCCTTTTTATTACCTTGCGCTATTTACGCATATAAAACAAGACGCTCCTTGTTGCAGGGAGCGTTGGAAACGATAACGACAAATGCAGAGGGAGGTAAGCAGTGATCAAGGGGAGGATTAGCACATGTCTTAGGAGCGCTTTGGTGAATGTTTCATTTCTGCTGGTATTGTTTTTAACAAAATAATGTATTCCTACTGCCTTGTTAGCTGTCTCGGGTAGTTCCTTTTTAAAAGAAGTCCCGTTTTTCATTCCAGATGTTCAAAGCTGGATGTCACAATACCTTTCAAGTTAATCAAAACCAGCTTTTGTAATTAGCTTGCTGCATCAGATGGGGACGGGACACCCTTTAGAGACAGGTTCTGATAATAAACCCATTAGGCAGGTTCTGTTTCCAGTAAAGAAGACGGTCTGTAATTAATTCCTCTCTGAACAGAAACAAGGTGAGCAGATGGCTTAACCCCCAAAATAGATGCACTATTTTTGCAAAAATAGATCCTAGCAGGCGCCCTGGGTCGGCTCGCAGAAGTACGTCCTCGCCCGCCTGACCCACCCGAGGAGATGCTGCGGGTGATGGGGAGGTGGGTGCCCACGCCGGAGCCCGGCTGCCGGACCCCGACCCCCCGTCTCTGCTTGTGCACGACCTCTGTGGCAATGACCTCACACGCGCCGGCCACCAGCCGTGCCCACGCCGAGCGTCCCAAAGCTTTTCTCTCCGGTTTTAGTGCAGGAGATGGTTTTGGCTCAGTTTTGCCAACTTTCCCCGGTGCACCCGGAGCATCGCTCAGCACCTTTCCCCGGTCCCCGTCCGGCTTTGATGTGCCGCATCGTGTCATTTCTCCCCACGCACATATGGACGGCAGTAAGTGGAAATTCCTCCCCAAAGCCTTTCGTTTGCTCACAGCTCTGCCTGACACCCCCAAAATAGCACAGCATCCTGTTCGGCCCCGCTGGGGCGCAGACCTTCCCGGGCAGATCCGTCATTTGCATTGATAATTAGCTGCTGGGAGCATCGCATTGATAATTAGCTCGCTGGGGGCATGCCCTGACCTCTTGCATCTCTCTCGACACGCAAACGTTTCCAGGAGCCCTGGTGTGGGTTTGCTTCGTTTAGAGGCGGGTATGCGGGTGCGCTGGGCGGAGGTGGGGGCGGCGGGGGNCCATCCTCGGAGATACTCCAGAGCTGTCTGGACACGGTGCTGGGCAATTAGCTCTGCTTTATCTTGCTGGAGACAGGAGGGCAGGACTAGATGATATTCTAGAAGATGCCGTATGCGCAGATGGCCTCAAGTTGCGCCAAGGGAGGTTTAGGCTGGATGTTAGGAAAAAATTCTTTCCTGAAAGAGTGTTGAGGCCTTGGCACAGGCTGCCCAGGGCAGTGGTGGAGTTCCCATCCCTGGAGGGATTTAAAAGACGTGTAGATGAGGCGCTTGGGGACATGGTTTAGTGGGCATGGGGGGGTTGGGGTGACGGTTGGACTCGATGACCTTAGAGGTCTTTTCCAACCTTAGTGATTCCATGATTCTATGATTCTATGAGCTTTGCTGGGACCCGCCGGCTGGCTCTGCGGGTTTCCTAAGAGTGCGGGAGCCGGTCCCCGCACAGAGCTGCTGCCCTGCCGGATCGGGCCGAGGAGACGGTGCGACGCACAGCTGGGCAGGGGTGCTCAGCCACAGGAGCAGCCTGCCCTGTTCCCGAAGGCAGGGGTAAATTGAGGCACAGGGTGACACGTGCTGGGACTGGTGCTGCTTGGGCAGGGTGCTCGCAGCGGGAGGGCAGAGGGGAAATAATAGGATGGGAGAGCTGAGCCTTGCGGCTGCTGCGGGCTGGATGGAGCTAGGCTGGGAGAAAACAGGGAAATGATCTGAAAATAGCCGGAGTCTACCAGGGAAGCCCTGCTGGGAGCTCTTGGCACAGCCTGAGCCTGGTTGTGCCCCGGCAATCACATCAGCAGCTCCAGGAAGGTCGGGAGGGACCCGGCTCCGTGCCGGGAGCACCCCTCGGGGAGGGGAAAATGCAACCGGGGGCTCGCTCAGCAGATCTGGCCTCACGCAGCCTGGCCATGTGGCGGCTTGTTCTGCCTTTGCATGGCGCTCAGAACCATAGAACCATAGAACCGTAGAATCACTAAGGTTGGAAAAGACCTCTAAGGTCATCGAGTCCAACCGTCAACCCAACCCCCCCATGCCCACTAAACCATGTCCCCAAGCGCCTCATCTACACGTCTTTTAAATCCCTCCAGGGATGGGGACTCCACCACTGCCCTGGGCAGCCTGTGCCAAGGCCTGACCACTCTTTCAGGAAAGAAATTTCTCCTCATGTCCAACCTAAACCTCCCCTGGCACAACTTGAGGCCGTTTCCTCTCGTCCTATCGCTGTTACTTGGGAGAAGAGACCGACCCCCCCTCGCTCCAACCTCCCTTCAGGCAGTTGCAGAGCGCGATGAGGTCTCCCCTCAGCCTCCTCTTCTCCAGGCTGAACACCCCCAGTTCCCTCAGCCGCTCCTCATCAGACTTGTGCTCCAGGCCCTTCCCCAGCTCCGTTGCCCTTCTCTGGACACGCTCCAGCCCCTCCATGTCCTTCTTGTCGTGAGGGGCCCAAAACTGAACCCAGGATTCGAGGTGCAGCCTCCCCAGTGCCCAGTACAGGGGCACGATCCCCTCCCTGCTCCTGCTGGCCACACCAGTGCTGATACAGGCCAGGATGCCGTTGGCCTTCTTGGCCACCTGGGCACGCTGCCGGCTCGTGTTCAGCCGCTGTCGACCAGCCCCCCCAGGTCCTTCTCCTCTGGGCACTTTCCAGCCGCTCTTCCCCAAGCCTGGAGCGGTGCCTGGGGTTGTTGTGGCCCAAGGGCAGGACCCGGCACTTGGCCTTGTTGAACCTCCTCCATTGGCCTCGGCCCATCGATCCAGCCTGTCCAGGTCCCTCTGCAGAGCCTCCTGCCCTCCAGCAGATCAACACTCCCGCCCAGCCTGGTGTCGTCTGCAAACTGACTGAGGGAGCACTCGATCCCCTCGTCCAGATTGTTGATAAAGAGATTGAACAACATTGGCCCCAAAACTGAGCCCTGGGGAACACCGCTGGGACCGGTCTCCAACTGGGTTTATCTCCGCTCAGCCGCGGTGCAGAGCTCTTTCGGCCTGCCTGCCAGCGCCCTGGGTGCAAGGACGTGACAAATGGCTGAGGACAGCGTCACCACTGCCGGTGCCAGCGCCGTGCTGCACGGGGCCGGATCCAGGGGCTGCGCATCCCGAGGGAAAAGCTGGGAAAAGCCGTTTGACTGGGGCGAGCAGCCTGCGCCTGGTCCTGCGATGCTCCGCGCCAGGGCTGAGCCGGCTCTGCCGCAGCCGGGCTCCGTGGGAATGCAGGTGGAGGATGCAGCTTGCTGCCCGCCTGGTTTGTGGATTTAAAATTGTGTTTTTCTGGCTGGGGACACGACTCGGCGGTTGGAGTTTGGCATCTGAAAGCGGGTTTGCAGCGCCGGCGCCGGGGGCCAAAGGCGGAGGTTTGGGAGCCCTTCTGCCCCGCGCGGGGCCGGAGCCGGGCGGCAGACAGACAGCCCCGGCTGCCACACGGACGCTTGATTCAATTTATGTGGGACAGACATGAAAATGATTTGCAATGCCTTCTCTTCCTCAGAAACCCTTTTATTAATCTCTTCTAAAAGTGCCTTTGAGTTTGTTCTCAGGTCAAGAGTAATGAAGGTAATTATGGGCGCACTCGGAGCTCTGACATAAAACAAAAGCCAACCAGAAAGCCATTTGGTGATTACGCATTTCTATTCCAATCTTTTTTCCACATATCCCTCTTTCTAACACAGTTATCGGAAGCCGAGTTCACAGGATTCAAGCGCAGCCAAAGTAAACAGACCAAGAATTTGGAAAGTCATTCATCTTAATCCAACAAAAGGGCGATAATCCAATTTATTGGACGCTTTGAATGTTGTCGGCTAAATGGGGCGGTGTGGCGGAGCCTGGCCTGCCAGCCGAAGGCGAAGGGGCAGCAAGGACCGCTGGCAGCCCCGGGGTGGCCTCCCGTGGGCTGGCAGTAGCTTTTTTATTCCTGCAAGGCAGCCGGGATGGCCCCAAGCATCTCCTGCTCGTGGGCTTTGCCACCCGGGGCCAGCGCGCTTCCTGCGGCAGAGCCTTTCCACCCCTGTGCTGCCGGGGCTCCCCCAGCCACCCTCTTTCCCCCCGCAGCCGGTTCTCCCGCTCGCCCTTTCCTCATCACGTCACACAATATTTGCCCGCCCCATCTCTCGGGGACCTGCACGATGTGCCGTCCTCTGCCTCCAAAACACCCCCCAGCACCGCGGGTCAGTGCCACAGCTCTGGGTGCCCGTGGGTCTGCATCACCCGTGGGGGTTTGCATCACCCCTGCGGGGTTTGCAACACCCACGTGTGCCTGCATCACCCACGGGAGTTCGCATTGGCCCACACGGGTTTGCATCGCCTGCAGAGATTTGCATTGATCATATGGGTCTGCATTGCCCACGTGGGTTTGCATCACCCAGGCGGTTTTGCATCACCCGTGCAGGTACGCATCGTCCACGTGAGTTTGCATCACCCCAGCACTTTTCATAGAAGAATCATAGAATCATTAAGGTTGGAAAAGACCTCTAAGACCATCAAGTCCAACCGTCAACCCCCCCATGGCCACTAAACCATGTCCCCAAGCGCCTCATCTCCACGTCTTTTAAATCCCTCCAGGGATGGGGACTCCACCGCTGCCCTGGGCAGCCCGTTCCAAGGCCTGACTTTTGCANACCTTGTGCCGTCTTCCTCTTGGATTTAATTCATCAGCCGTTTGGGGCAGGGGCTGCTGGGTGTGCTTTGCAACCATTTCTGCTCGTTTTTAAGGAGTTCAGCTATTGCTAATGGATGTTTTCTGGGCAAGCGGGCAGCGGCAGCACGCCTAGGTGGAAACGGAGCTCAGAAGTGACTGCGGTGGCTCTGAAGCTCTGCTCGGTGCTGCCTCCGCCTGACCTCCCCGTCCGTGCATGCCCGCAGCCGGCCGAGCGAGCCCGCCGGCGTCTCGATGCCGGCCAGGGTGAAGCGGGGACAGCGGTGCCCGTTTCCTGAGCCGGGTGACACGGGTCACCCATGGGAACGGGCGGTTACAGCCAAAATCCGCAGCCCGCCGGGAGGGCAAGTGCGGCGATGTCAGTGCAGTCAGGGGGAAGCTGCAACACAGATACAGCAGCTGATAAAGCGGTAGGTAAACAAATCCATGAGTATTAAAGTTTAGGCTCTAGTAATTAGCGGAGAAGTACAGGATAATAAGCACAGCAGGATGTCCCTCAAGGTACTTTAGGCTCCTACTGTGTTTATTATCCAGTATCAGTATGGAAATATATGCCTGACTACATTTATGGTGGCATTTAGAAGCTTAGAACAGATTCTTACGCTCAGAAGAGGTTACTAAATGACGCGCCCTCCGAGGTCTTTCTGCCGGTTACCATCCCCTGTGCCGCGGGCTGGGCGGGCACCATGGTGCTGAGCCGGACGGGGACCCTGGCAGGATGCAGCCCCCGCGCGAGGGGGGAGCGAGGTGTTTTGCCTTGGCAGAGCAGACAGAGCATCCTTCCCTCCCCCCCCCCNTGCATCACCCCTGCGGGGTTTGCAACACCCACGTGTGCCTGCATCACCCACGGGAGTTCGCATTGGCCCACACGGGTTTGCATCGCCTGCAGAGATTTGCATTGATCATATGGGTCTGCATTGCCCACGTGGGTTTGCATCACCCAGGCGGTTTTGCATCACCCGTGCAGGTACGCATCGTCCACGTGAGTTTGCATCACCCCAGCACTTTTCATAGAAGAATCATAGAATCATTAAGGTTGGAAAAGACCTCTAAGACCATCAAGTCCAACCGTCAACCCCCCCATGGCCACTAAACCATGTCCCCAAGCGCCTCATCTCCACGTCTTTTAAATCCCTCCAGGGATGGGGACTCCACCGCTGCCCTGGGCAGCCCGTTCCAAGGCCTGACTTTTGCATCGCCCACGCGGGTTTGCATCACCCACGTGCTGCACTCTCAGCTGAGCACCATCAGAAGCCTCCCGCACCACCTCTCCTGCCTGGGCCACCTTCCCAAAGAAGCCCTCTGCAAACCCCACGGCACTGCCGCTCTCCTGCGTTGCTCTCGCCGGCGTGCCATCTCTCAGGACGGCATCTCTTTGTTCCTGGTGCTCCTGTCCTGGTTTCGGCTGGGAGGGAGCGTGGCCGCGATGGCTGGCCCAGCTGGCCAATGGGCTATTCCATACTATATGACGTCATGCTCAGCATATAGAGCTGGGGGAAGAAGAAGGACGGGAGGGACATTTGGAGTGATGGCGTTTGTCTTCCCAAGTCCCCGTTACGCGTGATGGAGCCCTGCTGTCCTGGGGATGGCTGAACACCTGCCTGCCGATGGGGAGGAGTGAATGAATTCCTTGCTTTGCTTTGCTTGCGTGCGCGGCTTTTGCTTTACCTGTTAAACTGTCTTTATCTCAACCCACGAGTTCTCTCACTTTTACCCTTCTGATTCTCTCCCCCATCCCACCTGGGGGGGGTGAGCGAGCGGCTGCGTGGTGCTCAGCGGCCGGCCGGGGTTAAACCACGACAGCTCCCCACCTTGTGCCGTCTTCCTCTTGGATTTAATTCATCAGCCGTTTGGGGCAGGGGCTGCTGGGTGTGCTTTGCAACCATTTCTGCTCGTTTTTAAGGAGTTCAGCTATTGCTAATGGATGTTTTCTGGGCAAGCGGGCAGCGGCAGCACGCCTAGGTGGAAACGGAGCTCAGAAGTGACTGCGGTGGCTCTGAAGCTCTGCTCGGTGCTGCCTCCGCCTGACCTCCCCGTCCGTGCATGCCCGCAGCCGGCCGAGCGAGCCCGCCGGCGTCTCGATGCCGGCCAGGGTGAAGCGGGGACAGCGGTGCCCGTTTCCTGAGCCGGGTGACACGTGTCACCCATGGGAACGGGCGGTTACAGCCAAAATCCGCAGCCCGCCGGGAGGGCAAGTGCGGCGATGTCAGTGCAGTCAGGGGGAAGCTGCAACAGAGATACAGCAGCTGATAAAGCGGTAGGTAAACAAATCCATGAGTATTAAAGTTTAGGCTCTAGTAATTAGCGGAGAAGTACAGGATAATAAGCACAGCAGGATGTCCCTCAAGGTACTTTAGGCTCCTACTGTGTTTATTATCCAGTATCAGTATGGAAATATATGCCTGACTACATTTATGGTGGCATTTAGAAGCTTAGAACAGATTCTTACGCTCAGAAGAGGTTACTAAATGACGCGCCCTCCGAGGTCTTTCTGCCGGTTACCATCCCCTGTGCCGCGGGCTGGGCGGGCACCATGGTGCTGAGCCGGACGGGGACCCTGGCAGGATGCAGCCCCCGCGCGAGGGGGGAGCGAGGTGTTTTGCCTTGGCAGAGCAGACAGAGCATCCTTCCCTCCCCCCCCCCGCCGCCCCCCAGCACAGCCCCGCGCTTCTGCCCGGCGCGGGGGGAGGCCAGCGCATCTCCCACCCGCAACCCAAAAACCAGCTGAGCGAGGAGGGACGGGTGATTTTGTAAAGCGACGGCACCAAGAACGTTTGCCATTTCCAGCAAGAAAAACCCTGCTTTCCTATGAGCTAACCCTGGTGGGGGTCCGGACCCGAACGCGTGTGCGTGGTCCCGGCACACGCGTGGACCAGTTGCAGCTCCATCCCCGGTAGCCCACTTGCCCAAAGCGCCGGGTCCCGCCGGGCTGGACCGCGCTAGATGGCACTGTGGGACGCGGTTCCCGTGCCGACACGCGTCTGCTGCTCCCGCTGCCGCGCATCGCCGGCCGCGCCGCGATGGAGAGCCGTCCCAGGCTCTCCGCTGGTACCCGGGGTGGTTTAGGTCTAGCAAGGGGATTTTTATTTTTTAAGAGGCTATTCTTAATCTAGCCTGGGATGTCTGCAGCTTTGCAAAGCAGTGAAACGCGTGGAAGTTTTGCTGTAGTGATGGATCTGGCTGCACGTGCCCTCGGCGTTGTTTCAAGCCTACTTTGTGCTGCCGGATTTTCTTCCCACCCCTTTCAGAAATGCTCAGGTAAGGCACACAGACCCTGTTACTTCAGGTAAGGCCTGTCAGTATCCCGAGATCATTCCCTGCCAGGAAAATGCGATGAGGAAAAATAAAAAGGCAGCAAAAGGAAAGGAAAAGGCTGTTAAAACAGCTGTAGTGAGCGTGGGCCACGCGAATAAACAGGATTCCTGCAAAAGCACAACGTGAAAACTTGACTTAGAGAGAACAAGTGCCGAACCCAGCCCCAGCCAGTCCCCGGGGGCAGCCGTGGCCGCGGCAGCCCCGCACCACGGTCCAGGGCAGGGAGGGATTCGGGGCGGCTGCATCCCCCGAGCCAGACCCGCCGTTACCGGGTGAAGCCGGGTGGGTGCTGAGCTCTGGCCCACGCTCTCGTGCATCACCCTGGCACGGGATTTGGGGTGAGGCGGCCGTTCCCGTGCCCCCCCGGCCGCTGCGTCCCCTCCGTCTGGGGATGTGTCCCAGCAGCATCAGTCCCTGGGTCGGGCACCATCCTGCAAGGGTCCAGCGAAGCGCAGCCGTGCAATGCCCTGCCCGCGGGGCTGGGGGGGGTCCCGCACCCCGGGGGGTCCCGCGCCCACCGCCCCAGCCCTCGCCTCTCCGCATGGCTCGCCCGGTCTCAGCCCCAGGCCCCGCACCAGGCTCCTAATCGGTCACAGGTCCTAAATCACGACAATAATCCTGCGTGCCGGGAGGCCAAGGAGCATCGTTTGGTGACTGCAGGCGGGAGAGCAGGGCGTGCTTCGTGTTTCCAAGGGCGACAACAGCAACAAATAAAATCAAAAGATTGCAAGTATGTTGGAGTAAACGACCCATCTGTAATTGTTTTCTTATTGTGTTTGATCGTGGTGGAGATGGGAGGAAGGATTGATCGCTCCATATACTTAATACCTTTTATTTGTTTGGGGGACAAGGTAAAAGATAGATCTGTGGGAAGAGGGAATATAGAAATTTTAACTGCAGTGAATAAGCAGAACAAATGTATTTCCCCTGGTCCTCTCTTAATTTTATTTGTGTCAGTCTATTTGCCGTGGGAACTCTGCCTGAATCCCAAATTATTTTAGTTAGTTAATCTGCTCAGTGCCAGTTTATTCTGCAAACAGTCTCTGTAAATCCCAAATAATTGTAGTTAATCTGGTCAGTGCCAGCCTATTCCGTGGGCAGCCCATGTAAATCCAGAGATCCATCAGTTAAATTAGGTCAGTGCTTTTTAATTAGAGTAGAGGTCACGCTCTGCCGTGCCTCGGCCGCTGCCCCGGCGCACGGCACGCACACCAGCTCCACCGCAGGCGCCGGCGGACCTGGGGAGCGGGCAGAGCCGGCGGGCTGTGTTTTGGGAGGCAGAGGAGGTGAAACCAGTGCTGGAGGGGGGCTGCCCCAGCTGCTGGTGGGGGTCAGGGATGGGGAAGGCGAGGGCCGCTCCCCCACACATCCCCATCCGCCGCCTCGGCTCCCCGCAGCCGGGATGTGCAAGGGCATCGCCTCTGCCACAGGAAGCGCGGGGAAAGTGCTCTAGGGAAGCATCACTCGCTCGTCCTATTTTTATATTCTTTCCTGAGCATCCGGATGTGGCTCTGCCCGGGCAGGACGCGAGAGAGACCCTCGGTGTGACCCTGCTGGCTGTCTCGGGGATGGAGCCACGCGCCGTCATCCCTGCGAGCCCCTGCACGTCGGGTACCACCCGGGGGCTGGGTGCCCTGCGCGCCTTCCGGCTGCATTTTCACCAGCCCCTGCAGCGCAGAGAGAAGAGGGTATAGCAAAGGCCAGGATAAATCCAGAAAAACAAATGCAAAATTCTATATTTTTTTAGAAACCTCGCCTGGATTTAGTGAGAACTTATGCTCAGGAAATCTGGAAGTTCCTGTAACCCACTGAAGTTTCTTGTTCGGATGCAAAAGTCTCTCACTGCGCATTGTACCAGACCTTTTACAAGTGACAACGTCGCTTTTCCGTGCTGCAGATGTGCAGACTGCTGTTAGAAATGGGATTAGACAAATCACACGCCGTCACCAGCTTGAGCATGGCAAGCTAGTGGGGGGCTCAGATGAGAGAGCAGTCAAGTATCGATGCTCACGGGACGTACGGAGCCATCCCCTGTTGCACATCAGATTAC
Organism: Pelecanoides urinatrix; assembly: GCA_013400755.1. Classification (NCBI taxonomy): domain Eukaryota; kingdom Metazoa; phylum Chordata; class Aves; order Procellariiformes; family Procellariidae; genus Pelecanoides; species Pelecanoides urinatrix. The sequence goes on from VZTQ01015697.1 coordinate 435,563, forward strand.
GGTGTGGAAATACCCCTAAATACTCGGGATCTTCCCGACCGTATGATGCACTTGAGCCCAGCAAATTCAAAACCCCGTCTTTTTCTGAGCCGGGGCTATGGATGTGCCTACTGCCTGCAAAATCCCAGCTCGAAACTCTCATCAGGGCCAGGGCTGCTCCTGCGACCTCAAGCAGAGCCTTCGAATGGCTTGGAAACGCAGGAGCGTCTGAAGAGCTAAACTAAGCAATATCATTTGCAAAATGACTTGGCAGTTGGCATTAATCCCAGCGTGTCCGAGAGAACATGGCCGCGACAAGCCCTTTCCACTTGGCTGGATGCTCTGTTTACTTGCAGTGAAGCCAGTCGGACTAAGGAAATATTGCAGAGCTGGAGCGTCTTCTTGGGCAGAGGTAACAGGCCAGCTCCATCCCCAGCAATTATTAATGAAACGTTTGGTGCCAGTCTCTCCATACAACGCTGCGTAGGTTTGCCTTGAAAAGTCGTAAGAAAATACACATTTACTTGCCCGAGCCCATCTGCAGGGTAATTAAGGCCCAAGAAGAGATGCCATGGGGACTCCCACACGCAGGGAAACCAGAAGGGCTCTTTGCTGCAGTGGGTTCTCCGGGGAGTCGGTGGGGACAGGGGAGGTGGAGGCACGCGGGAGAAGGAGGGCAGCGGCTGGCTCCAAGGACAGGCAGATGAAAGAGGGCAGCGAGCCAAGGCCTGGAGCGGGAAGGAAACGGGAGGAGTAAACCAGAATATTAGGAAGCATAACCGGAGCAGGAGGGGAAATGAAGGGTGAAGGAGTTCAGCAGAGTCACATAAGGTTGAACCCGACCCAACATGAATTAGGATGGTACTCTGCTCCAGCTGCTACAAGCTCCAAATCTGGTATTTTCATGTATTCTCATTTAACAGCTCTGCAAACCCTACTGGAGTCACACTGTCCATAAATTACAATGGTAATTCAAAAGCTATCTAAGGTGACTAAGGTTTCCATTACAAAGCCAAACCACAAAGCTCTTCTGGGATCCCTGTCACAACAAATTCAAGCGGGTCTTCTTGGGAAATATTTTATAAGGTCCAAAATCTTTTGTTGTAACTGGAAGAAGTGTCTGATTTTTCTTTTTTCTGACTCGGAACAAACTTTTCAAACCTAAACTTCAGCAGCTTTATCTGTGACTCCTTGCAAAACTATTTTTTACTTTATTGTTGTTAAAAAGCTAATGGTAAGCTTGCAGAATGCATCATCTCGGTGGTACCCAAGAGCATCCTCTACGTTCCCAGTTGCCTGTGATCCCTCTGGGCAACTTGGCCACCAGCTCCTGCTCCTCGGGCAGCCCCACGGGAGCCCAGCTCTGCTGCCGGGTGGGTGGGCTGTGCCTCCCGTCCCACGGAGGCCAGAGCTGGACAAGGTCCTGCATCTTCCCAAACGTTCTGACAAGCTTCATCACGGTCAAGGTAAGGAGCACAGCAAACCATCAAAGGAATTTCGTTTTCTATAAAGCCCTCCCAGTTCGTTCCTTGGCTAAACTCAATGCGATCCCATTGGAGTCAATGAAGCTGAAGTCCTCCGCACCAGTGCAGAGTGTAGAAGAGATGCAGGTAGGACCGAGCTCAGCTCCAGCAGAATGAAAAGCCATCGTTTTGATTAATTTTCACCTTTGGCAAAAATCCCGGCACGCACCCATTACCGTTTATGAACCACCTCCTGGTCCTTGGGTGAAAGGAGCTCCTCAGGGGTGAGGTATTTGTTTCTCATTTCCCACAACCGCGTTTGCTGTCCCCATCAGCACTGGCTTTCTTCTTGTTGATGGCCATTTGGGGACTTTTAAAATAGTATTGTTTAATTTGACTTTTAAGCCATGAGGAGTAAGTGAAGCCATGGCCGCTCCAGAAAGCCCTTACAGCTACCGTAAGGAGGTGAAGCTGGCGTCAGCCATAGCAAACAGTAGGAGGCTAAGGCACAAAAATCAGAATTCAATAATAAAGGCAGAAGGCTGCAGCTCCTCCTGCCTCGTTCTGCTAAGGAAAACAGTTTTCTTTTTTTTTTTTTTTTTCAATTTTAATTGTGTTTAGATGCCAGGCCCTCGTCTGGTCTAGCTCAGAGCGCTGCCTGGCGCGGGGTCTGAGCCGGGCACGTGTCGGAGCGCGGCGCTGGGGGGGAAAACTCGTTTCGGGAGCTGCCTCCTCCACCCCAGAGACTCCGACTTTCCCCAGGCAGGGCAGGGAGCTCCCCGGGCTGCTCTTCCCCCGCCGACAGCTTGCTCGCAGGCTTGGGCTCCCGGCTTCGGCGGGGGCACGAGGCACAGCACCCACGGGGGGCAGCTCTGGGGACCCCGCAGCGGAGCACGTGAGGTGCCTGAAAGGGAGCACCCCCTCGTCCTCCCAGCACGGTTTTCCTGGGCTTTTCCTTACGGGGAGGCAGCGCTCGGCTAAGGATGCCCAAATCTGCGCCCGCGCACCCTCCTGCTGCCAGGACCCCACGGTTCCCGCACGGACCCAGCCCCCGAGGGACCGCCGGGCCACCTCACGTGGGTACTTCATAGCCACCGAGCCATTCCTTTATCTATTTATTTGTTTATTCCTCTCCGGCTTTGGCGAGACCTCCCCTCCATATCTATCAGGAATTATCAAATAAAACACACTTCACATTAAATCAAAGGAACATTTCAACGGCCAGATTTAATAACACAAAATAAAGTCTTGTGGAAACCCACACACAGCTGTGGAAACCCCAAAATAAATCAATTTTCAAGTGGCTGTACAGGAGCCAGGGAGCAATTTTTTCAAATTGCTTTTTTCTAATATAACAAACTCCTGCCCAAGGTTGTGCTGCAAATGGGAAAAGAACATGCTCATTTTCTTATCAATACACTATTGTAAAGAATAATAATCAGCCACTCCAACATCACTATCATGGTTTTAACATCTATTCTTCTGTTTCCCCTAAGTAGAAGGCAAGTGGAAGAATTAATTAACACAAGATTGGGTTAGGGCACATTGATTTACAATGTATTTCAGACAAGTATGTGTGATCAGAGCAGAAGAACATATTATAATAAAAGTAGGGATGTGTTATTAAGGCATCGGATTTGCTTCCAAGGCTTTATAATTTAACCCTGCATGGACAGAGGCATTGCAGAGGGGGGAGAAAGACAGAGCGAGCCACATCCAGAGGGGTGCAGGACCTGGTCCCAGGCTGCGCTGCGTCCCTGGAAGGGCTGGCAAACGCCAGCACACACATCTTGGTCGTTCTCTTTGAGAACTTGAGTCCTAAGAACGGGAGAGATACCTAGAAAATGGAAAATAGGATTTTTTTCCTTAAAACAGAAAAAAACGAGGAAGAGCAGAGATATTATGGAGCCCTCAGCATCAAGTCGCAGAAAAGTACTGGAGCAATTAATCAAAGAATTTTTAAGTATATGGAACAAGGAGATGAGTAACAACTAATATGGACTTGTCAGGGATAAATCACGTCAAACCAATCTAATTTCATCCTGCAGCAGGGCAGCAGGCCTCGTGCACGGAGGAGAAGCTGTGGATGTCATATGTCTGCGCTCTGGCACGGCTCCCCATTCCAGCGGACCGAGGGAGCGTCGCCGAGAGGAAAACGCTGGCGGAGACCGGAGGACGGTGCCCACGAGTTTGAGGGCTGTCAAGGTGGGGGTTGGTACCCAGCAAGGTTCCCGGCCGCCGTGCGGTGCCGGGGGGAACCGGAGCAGGGTGTGAAACGTGCGGGTACCGCGAGCCAAGAAGGCAGGGTCCGAGCTCAGAACGACTTTCGCGGCTCAGCCGGGGCCAGGGACACCCCCCCGGGCTGCGGCCCCGAGGGCGCAGGAAGAAATCCTTCCCCTCCCCTGGGTACTGAGAGGACCGGGGCTGGAGGACGGAGTCTGCTGCTGGGCGCTGCGCCTCGGGGAAGATGTGGACCCGCTGGAGGGGGTCCAGAAGAAAATGGCAATATGCTGCGCGTAACGCACGACCTGCACGGGCAGGCTGCGTGAATACTGAGCCTAGAGAAGAGAGGGTGCTGCTTTCCAATACATAAGACTGAAGAAAAGAAAGAAAGCTTTGTCTCCCCCCCCGATTTATGTATTTATTTTACCCTGTTTTTCTCAGCTGTATTTCCTTCTTTTGTTTCTTTCAACACCCATTGTCTCCCTTGAGCAGACAAGCTTGCGTTAGGCAATCAGACTCTTACACAGCAGCGTTCGGGAGCTCTGGGATGAGAACACAGCGATGCAGAGCCTGACCCGCGCCTCTGGTGGTGGGGAAGAGACCCACGGAGATGAATTTCTGGCTGTGTCTCTATTTTAAGGTCTGCTTGACTTTAGTGCACCCATCCCAATGCTGTTACAGGGTCATGGGCCACACACCCATCAGCTTCACTGCGTTTCGGCTCGGACTCCAAAGCACTCGGCTCCGTAGGCGCCCAGGGCCAGCCCCGCGGCTCTGAAGGCACCTTCCAACCTTCGTCCAAACTTCCAGTCTCTTTGCGGGATGGTACTTTGCCATTTGGGGGTTTTGGCAGTTGTCTGGCAGTTATCTCTCCTTCCGGGGGGCTGTGCCGGTGCGGGGCCGGGGATGCTGCCCCGGAGCCGGGGATGCTCCGTCCCGCGGGTCCGGCAGCCACCGCCGGGTCTCTGGCGGGCAAGGCACTACCTAATGTTTTTCATGTGTTCCTGCTCTCGCAAAGAGCAGAAAAAAAAAACAAGGAGAAGAAAAGTAGATTGCAAAGCGCTTCATTATCCCCCTCCTCACACTCCCACCCCTGGAATTTGTGGTTTCTTTAACTGGGTCTTTTTTCTCCACATATCCCACATGGTCGCCAGCGCTGTGATACATCTGTATGGGAATGTGTTAGTCATATTCAGCTTTTAATTACATGATACGGTATAATGCTATTCATATCCCGAGAGAGTTGTTCTTTCTACTATAAATATAGTCTCTTACATGTTTCATTTATGAAGCAATTTCTGGAGTAAAATGATTGGAAATATCCTTACTCATGCTATGTTTTTATGCCTACAAAGTCTTTGTGCGATGGCAGGCGCGTCAACGTTTGATGTCGAATACTTCTGATAAATCGCGTGAAGGAGGATACTCGGCTTTTTCAGAAAAAATGACACGAGCAGGCTGCCGGGGCCTCACCCTTCTCCAGACCCACCGACCATCAGCTGAGAGACGGGCGTTTTAGTCGACGCATCGGTACAATTACCATAAGCCATGGCTACCAAAGACTCTTCGTTAGCGGCACCGCCGTGCCGCGGGGGTGAACCGGGGACGGGCTGCGGGGCACGGGCACGTAGGGATGGAAATCCCGCAGGCACAGGGCTCGCTGCTGCTCCTGCAGCGACCAGCCTAGCCGTTCGGTCCCTAAAATTCAGCGTTTAAGTAGTCACTGTTAACTAAGCGATTTCACCTTCACAGCAGCAGACCTCTGGTTAAATTCAGTGGGTAAGACGTTAAGCAGAGACGGAGAAGTTGGGTCAAGCTCGCTATTAGCTTAAATACCACCTTCCTGCTGAAATCAAGGATATTTTGCCCAAAAGTAGTTGATCTCCAGACTGAGGATTGCATGTTATAATCCCACCCTCGCATGTCTGCAGAGAAGCACTTACAGTCTTCTGGAGGTGGCTGCATTCAAATCCTAGTGAAAAATAATTTCTACACACATATAGAAATAAAAATTCTGTATTTCTATATCTCCTCTTTCTCATCTATTCCTGCACTTAAAAGATGAAGTGCGTAATTAGTCTAAGAAGCAATTTGCTGCTTGCAAGTGATTGCAAGTGTCTGGCTGCAAAGGAGGGCCAGGATTTGACGCCCTGGCCCTGCCGCCCACTGGTGCTCAGCCACCCACTGGTGCTCAGCCTCCCGCCGGTGCTCAGCACGCACGGCGCCCCCTGCTCTAAATCACTCGTTCGGAAGGCAGACAGACACAGCTATGCAGAGGTGTCCTCCTGACCGATGTAGTGCTGACGGCTGCGCGCTTCGCCAGAGCTGCCCGGGACCGCAGGTGCCTGCGGTTGTGCTGGTCCCAGGAGCACAGCCCTGGGCAGAGCCCACGCGCGGCGCCCAGAGCCCACGCACGGCGCCCAGAGCCCACGCACGGCGCCCAGAGCCCACGGCGCGGCACCCAGAGCCCACAGCGCGGCTCTCAGAGCCCATGCACGGTGCCCAGAGCCCACGCACGGCGCCCCAGAGCCCAAGCGTGGCTCCCAGAGCCCACAGCGTTGCTCCCACAGCCTACGCACGGCGCCCAGAGCCCACGACGCGGCGCCCAGAGCCCACGGCACGGCACCCAGAGCCCACGGCATGGCTCCCAGAGCCCACGGCGCGGCGCCCAGAGCCCATGCACGGCGCCCAGAGCCCACGGCGCGGCGCCCAGAGCCCACGGCATGGCTCCCAGAGCCCACGCATGGCGCCCAGAGCCCACAGCACGCCCGGATCTGGCAAAGCCGGACATTAAAGAGTTTCACCAGACACTTGTGCGAACCCCAGTGCAGCGGGCGCAGGCTGGCGGGTGCTGAGCAAGCTTGGATTCCTCCCTGCAGACAGCCCCCATGCTGGTGCTGCTCTTTGTGCGCCTGTCTCACCGTGTCACGCGTAGAGCTGCCGGAAGCCTGCGCTAATTGGTACCAGACCCTGATGGCCACGGATGGCTGGGACCGACGCTTCGCAGCGCCGATGCATCCAGGTCCTGTCCTTTATTCCTCGTGTTCAGAGGGGACGGCGGGCGAGAGGGACGGCAAGGGACCCCGCGGCAGGTCGGGGCACGGTGGCTGTGCCCAGCAGGGACCCCGTGCCCAGCACCCTCCTGCCAGCGCCCATCCTCCCCCCAGCAGCCTCGGGGCGAGTGTGAGTGTGAGACGGGACCCGAGCCCTAAGCTGGACAAATCTCGCAGCTCTACGAACTAAGACCAGATTTAGATAAAATAGGAACAAGCTGGGACGCAGAGCCAGGAGTTAAGACAAATGTAAGACAAACCCTTTGAATCCAACTCCGACTTTCTCGTAAAGCTCCCACTGAAATCAATGGCTGTTTTGGACAGAGCATTTGTTTCCCATTAGCTTTAATTGTTGTTGATGTTTCTGTACTCCTCGAGTCCAGGCAGGACGAGACGCAGGCGCTGGCGGGGCTGCAGATCAAGCAGCCAGGTTTGGGGTGCATCGCCGGCCCCTCGTCAGGAACGGGCTCGTTGAGGATACAGACGCTTACAGCCGCGCTGGGCCGATGTGCACATCACACCTCTCTCTCTCTGCTTTAGATCAACCCACATCATGGCCTTTTTTTGGCCATTTTTAAAATCAAGGTTGACAAAATTAAGTATTTGGGATTGTGGATGAAAGAAGAAATCTGCCAGACAGTTTAGGCCAGGCTCACCTCTGGGGTTGGGAGATTTACTCTTTGAACTGTAGATGAAACATTCGATATTAGCGGTGTGTCTTGCAGCTATTTTTATTCTGAGCCCCCCGATTTTATTCTGGGGTAACGCTCGGCTTTGAGAGCACTCGCCTGACCTTGCAGTGCTGGCAAGTGGCAGAGTCTGGCTCTGTTGGCAATGGCTGCTTTTGGCCCTAAACCACAAGGAGTTTCGAAAATTTACTTTGAACCTCCCTCCCGATTAGCAGGATGTAACTAAAGGGCATTTTTGCTTCTTATTGATTGCTACAAAAAATGATATTTTCCTTTGGGAATCATGACAGTCAGCTGAAGGGCCGCTGAATAACAGCTCCCAATATTCTGATTCCCTTGAGAGCGAGAAGTAAGTGGTCCGATTTGCGCAAAAAAAGACTGTAAAATGGTTCTTAACTTGCCCTACAAGCACCAAGCGAAGCCACTGCCCAAGTTTGCCAACACTCCCCGGGGTGGACTCTTGCCGCTGCGGAGCCGGTGCGGGGAGCCGTGCCCTCCATCCCACCGCCCTGCCAGGCTTCGGGGAGGTTTCCCTGCTTTCCGCTCGCCCGCCCGCTCCGGCGGCATCACCAGCTCCGTCTCCTCCTTTCTGCTCTCCGTTTGCCCAGCTCCCTTGCCTTTTCTTTCCGCCTTTCTAGGAGCAATTCTCCTGCCCAGCGCGCAGCTCCCACCTGCCCGCACCTCCTGCCTGCCCGCCGTCGGCCCTGGAAGGGCCTGAAAGGAGACGACAATTTTACAAACCCTTAAGAGACCCTTTCCCGCCACCCCGCTTCATGCTGGTACCCCCATCCCCGCTTCTCCCCTCTCCGAAGCAAAACGTAGGGCTGAGCCCGACTCCTGCCCTTGCAACGCCGTGCGCTCCGCTCCTGCCCCCCAGCCCAGCCTCCTTCCCCAAACCCTCCTGCCTGACCCGCGCCCCCCAAACCCGGGCAACCACCCCCCGTCCCATACGGGGTTCAGCTGGCCGAGCACCGCCCTTTCTCCCCATGCAAATTTCGGAATAAGTGGCAATCTTCTAGCCTGATGTCTTCCCTATTTTTCATTTCCTGAGTCGTTTTAAGAACTTGCACCTGTGTAATAACTGAATACCAGGTTAAAATTGATACCAGCCTTGCAGGAGGTTGCTTGACCCACCCTGGCTTTAAATGCGATCTTTGAATGGATAAATTTTAGACCTTAACACATATTTTCTCCCTTGGAAATAAGCCATGTGTTTCTGACATGTAGGAAAATACTGGATAAAAATTAGCAAGAAATAAACCTGCCCCACTGTCAGACTTCCTTAAACGAGTATTTGCCAATAAGTGACTGAAAAAGGAGATGGGGAGAGGGTGAAGGGATGGAGGAGGGGAGAGAAGAGGATGATAACTCACTGAACATCCCCAAACCTCAAACCCATTTCCATCCCCAGGAACCGCGCTGCGGGAATGCAAGTCCCCAGATGCATCCCGCAAAATAGCCCCCGCGATGGGGGTCCGGCAGCCGCCAACGGCAGCGTGAGACTCCGCCGGCAGCAGGGCCGGGACGGCGGTGAATGCAGGATCCAGCCCATCATTACATGGAGGGGCTGGAGCGTGTCCAGAGAAGGGCAACGGAGCTGGGGAAGGGCCTGGAGCACAAGTCTGATGGGGAGCGGCTGAGGGAACTGGGGGTGTTCAGCCTGGAGAAGAGGAGGCTGAGGGGAGACCTCATCGCGCTCTGCAACTGCCTGAAGGGAGGTTGGAGCGAGGGGGGGTCGGTCTCTTCTCCCAAGTAACAGCGATAGGACGAGAGGAAACGGCCTCAAGTTGCGCCAGGGGAGGTTTAGGTTGGACATTAGGAACAAATTCTTTCCTGCAAGAGTGTTGAGGCCTTGGCACAGGCTGCCCAGGGCAGTGGTGGAGTCCCCATCCCTGGAGGGATTTAAAAGACGTGGAGATGAGGCGCTTGGGGACAATGTTTAGTGGCCATGGGAGGGTTGGGTTGACGGTTGGACTCAATGACCTTAGAGGTCTTTTCCAACCTTAGTGATTCTATGAGTCTATGGATCTATGGATGCTGGATCCAGCCCACCATGGGTGCTACTGGTCCTGCCGGAGAAACCCTGGGGTGCGCGGACCCCATCAGCTTCTCGCAGCGCAAAAACGACTGCGTGAACTGGCAAGATCGTCCCGTTAAAGGAGCGGGGCTGACGGATGGGGTGAATCCATCCGCTCTCCTGATGGCTTTGAGGTCACTGCTGCGTGTAACCGCGACAGCACCAAACACCCGGGATTGCACCTAAAATCTGCGGCTCCCCGGGGCGTTGTCCATGGCCGGCATTCCCGGAGCAGGCGGTGCGTGCCGGGGAGCCCGGGCAGAGGGGAAGCGGTTGGGTCACGGACCCAGCCCCACGACGGGACCCTGATATCCCCACAGGGAGGCAGATGAAGAAACTTCCTTATTTTGCACTTTATTGTTTTTCTTGCCTTTTTTTTTTTTTCTTTCTTNCGCCGTCGGCCCTGGAAGGGCCTGAAAGGAGACGACAATTTTACAAACCCTTAAGAGACCCTTTCCCGCCACCCCGCTTCATGCTGGTACCCCCATCCCCGCTTCTCCCCTCTCCGAAGCAAAACGTAGGGCTGAGCCCGACTCCTGCCCTTGCAACGCCGTGCGCTCCGCTCCTGCCCCCCAGCCCAGCCTCCTTCCCCAAACCCTCCTGCCTGACCCGCGCCCCCCAAACCCGGGCAACCACCCCCCGTCCCATACGGGGTTCAGCTGGCCGAGCACCGCCCTTTCTCCCCATGCAAATTTCGGAATAAGTGGCAATCTTCTAGCCTGATGTCTTCCCTATTTTTCATTTCCTGAGTCGTTTTAAGAACTTGCACCTGTGTAATAACTGAATACCAGGTTAAAATTGATACCAGCCTTGCAGGAGGTTGCTTGACCCACCCTGGCTTTAAATGCGATCTTTGAATGGATAAATTTTAGACCTTAACACATATTTTCTCCCTTGGAAATAAGCCATGTGTTTCTGACATGTAGGAAAATACTGGATAAAAATTAGCAAGAAATAAACCTGCCCCGCTGTCAGACTTCCTTAAACGAGTATTTGCCAATAAGTGACTGAAAAAGGAGATGGGGAGAGGGTGAAGGGATGGAGGAGGGGAGAGAAGAGGATGATAACTCACTGAACATCCCCAAACCTCAAACCCATTTCCATCCCCAGGAACCGCGCTGCGGGAATGCAAGTCCCCAGATGCATCCCGCAAAATAGCCCCCGCGATGGGGGTCCGGCAGCCGCCAACGGCAGCGTGAGACTCCGCCGGCAGCAGGGCCGGGACGGCGGTGAATGCAGGATCCAGCCCATCATTACATGGAGGGGCTGGAGCGTGTATCCATCCGCTCTCCTGATGGCTTTGAGGTCACTGCTGCGTGTAACCGCGACAGCACCAAACACCCGGGATTGCACCTAAAATCTGCGGCTCCCCGGGGCGTTGTCCATGGCCGGCATTCCCGGAGCAGGCGGTGCGTGCCGGGGAGCCCGGGCAGAGGGGAAGCGGTTGGGTCACGGACCCAGCCCCACGACGGGACCCTGATATCCCCACAGGGAGGCAGATGAAGAAACTTCCTTATTTTGCACTTTATTGTTTTTCTTGCCTTTTTTTTTTTTTCTTTCTTTCTTTTTCCCCCCAAGTTTTTCTAAAGAATGAGAACCAAAAGCCGTGGGCGCTCTGCCGGGGCTGGCCAGCCCCAGCCGGCCCGAGCAGCCGCCGAGACAATACCCGGGGCTGTGGGAAAAGGCAGCGCAGGAAGGAGCCGGGGAGCAGCCCCAGCTGCAGCGTCTGCTCCGCTCCGCCAGCCCCGGGCCCCGCACCCCAGCACCCGGCGGGGAGCAAGCCCCCGCCGCCGCCGCCCTCCTAAAATAGCTGCTTTGCAGCGGGCAGCAACAGACCCTGCCGGGTCCGCCAAAACGAAGGCAAAAGGCCCTGCCTGCGAAAGCTGCAGCCTCCCGAACAGAGCAGATGATATCTGGCCTTCTCCAAAACCGGGCTGACGGAAGCTGGCATAATTGGATGTGTCTAGGAGACGTCTCTCTCCACCAAGTATCTGATCAATTTATACCGAGTCCCCACTGCTCGGAACACGATAGCACGAAGCCCTGGCAGTAGGTCTCCAGATTTTTGGCTCGCCTCCATCACGAAGCCCCAGTTTGATTGGATAAACCTATTTAAAAAGAGCTAGAATGACTAAACACAAATTAGAAATAGTATGATATAATTTCTCCTGCTAACGGCGCATCAGAGGGATGCGGGAAGATGCTTGCTCAATGCATAGGAAGGAACGTCTATGAGAAATTAGTCAGCAGCAGCAAAACGAATACACAGTTTTCTCAATAAAAGCTGACTGCTTATTTACCCATCTGGGATGAATTTATATGCTTTGTGCAGAGGAATGAGCAGCAAGGGTCTGATCGGAGCCCGCATTCCTATGCAATATGTCTAATTTAGCTTTCTGTATTAGTTTGCCCTCATGGTCTGAGAAGGAGCTTGAAGGTAGAGATACTGCAGCAAAGCGACGCTCAGCTTTTCGTAAAAATGAGAGGAACCGAGCTAGAAAGAAAGGTTTTGGTGGGGTGAACCAATTGCAACACGTTTCACGAGGGGACTGTGTGCCGGCCGGCAGCCGTGGCCGCGAGGACAAGGCACTCGGTGAGGGATCCGTGTGTCCCGGGGGCAATCCAAACCGGCAGCGAGGACGGGACACACCTCAGCCCACGTTTCTGAGCAGACATACGCCAAATTCTGATGCTGCACTGTGAGAACAGCTCCTTTCCTCGGTGGATCCTCATCCCCTTGCCCAAAAGCGTCACTGCGAAGCCTGGCGGGAACAAACTAATCCGCAGCTCAGGGGAGAGAAGAAAGGCTGAAGAAGGCAGTGAAGTCTTGGGTTTTTGGTTGTTATACGAGTTCCTCTTACTGAGAGATTTCACAGGCAATAAAAAAGGAAGACTGGATGAGTTCTCTGAAAATAGAGAGCGCGCTATTGGAAACACTCTTTCAGTCTCCAGCCTAGTTTTTTAAATGCCCTAAAAGCCCCAGTAAGGCTTTTCTTTAAAAACAAATACAACTGGTCTATAACCAGGTGAACACATCACTTTTCACCTTCACAAGCATGTTGATTTGCTTCTTCGCCATCCTGGGACCACAGAGCCATTCGTTCCACAGCCCTCGTCACCCGCGTCTCCCAGCCCTGCTGCATGGCCCTTTGCTCCACCACTAGTGCTGCAGCAAGCAGCGATTTTTCTCCCCCCCTCCTATTTTCACACTCTCAGCCCCAGGTAACCATTTAGGACCCATTTGGGGAATATTTGGGGAATATTCCTGGGAATAAAGCATAACTATGGTTCTAGCATTCCTAGCGCCGGGATGTGCTGGCCAGGCAAGGCCGGTGGTTAGGCTGTACGGATGAATAACTGCCTGCAAAAGCCCAGCGGCTGTTGGCAGACCCTCAGCTGGTGTAAGTTATCATACCTCCATCGACTTCAAAGATTATTGACTTCAATGAAGCTAAGACAATTTACAGCAATCGCAGATCTGCCTCTAATTACGCCGGCTCTGATGCTGTAATATCCTGAGCTTCCTCGAATCCGACTGACTTCCGACCGACAGCATCAAACAGCCCCGGGGCCGGGCGGGATGCGGGATGCTTGCGGCGAGCAGCCCGGTGCAGGCTGGTACCCGGGGGGTGCGGAGGAAGGGCAAAACCCACCCTCACTGCAAAACCTCTCCCCGGCAGCCTGGCGCGGGTTTCGTCCCGCACCATCGCCGAATTCAGCTCCTTCCCAAGCGTCTGAGTGTTCCCCTGTGATGCTTCAAGAGCAATATTAATTTTTTTTTTTTTAAAGCATAACTCTTTTAATCCGAACCACATTTTCGCAAACAAGCCACTACATATTTGCTGTGTTTTGTTTTTTTTTTTCTTGAAATAAATCCTGCGTGCCAGATCCTCTTCGGATGCAACTTATTGTAGCTCTGGCGCAGTTGAAATGAGCTGGCCCCCTTCACACCAGCCTTTTGTGTTTCACCCTCCGCAAAAATCCTGCCCCCCTCCCCCAGGAAGAAGCAGGCGTTTTGCTGATGGGCAAAGTTTTTCCAAATAATATCGTTCCTGTGACAGCAGAGATAGAGTTCAAAGGGGCAGGCCCTTCGCAGCTCTGGAGCTGAGCTGCTCGGCCCCGTGCCGCAGGATGGGGCAGGGACAGGGTGGGGGGTCCCAGCCCAGCACCCACGTGCCTGCGGGGACGGGGAGGACAGAGGGACACCGGGCTGCTCCCCCGGCGGGGGTCACAGAGGGGCTGGGGGCACTTGACAGGGTCTCTCGAGAGGTTTAAGAGCTCTTACTTATCCTTATCATTATGCTCCAAATCTGACAGTCTTATTTCTCAGCTAAAATAAGTTCGACTGACAGCAGATAAGAGTGGCTCAGCAGTCTTGCACTTTTGTTGCCGTTAATCTCTGATTAATTTTAATGATCTTTCAGTCCCTTTTATTCCACATTATTCAGGAATTTCACATAATCTTTGCATCTAAGTGTGGCTCCCTTGTCTTTAATCCATGCTGATATCTTTATCTTCCCTTGGCACTCCTCCACGTGCCACCAAAGCTTTTGTTTTCACCTGTTTCACGGGGTTCGCGCCTTTTGTTTTATTATTGGCGCTGGCGGCACGGTTTTGGAGGGCACGATCTGACCCTGCTCGGGACAGGGATCTTCCACGGCCTTGTGCTGATCCTTCTTCAGCTGCAGCAAGGCCTGGAGGTATTTGCTAATGAGCTGCATTTAGTGATGAAGGGCACCGCTGTTGGGGTTTGCCATGGCTGCGAGCCCCCGTGCCGCCGACCTGTCCTTGCCCGGGGTTTTCCCGGAGGGGCCGTTGGTTTTCCCTATGTAGGCTCGGCAATCCACGTTGAAAGCTGTTTAATTCACCCCAGACGTATTGAACATCTCTTGACTTCAGCCTCCCCACGGCTGAACCCCAGGGCAAACCCCCGGGCGAGCGCAGCCTGGCCCCCCGGGACCTGCCTCCCTGGCACTGCTCCCTCCAACAGCTCTAATTTCTAGGGAAAAAGGTCAAACCGAACTTCTTAGGCTTTGAAAGACTCCTCCAGGTCAACCTGCCCATCACCAGAGGGATGCTGGAGCTGGTGGCCAGCCGAGCCACGGTGCCCCCCAGCCCAGCAGCCCTGGGGCTGGCTGGGGACCACCGGAGCAGGTCGAGCGGCTCCGGGTGCTGCTGCCGGGAGGGATGAACCCGCTGCCGTCCCCCGGGGAGAAGGGCAGAACACCTCCAGGCACAAACACTGCTTTCAAGCCTGAGCGGTGGCTCCAGCGTGACAGCTCAGGTCACACCTAAGGCCAAACCATCATCCAGGAGCTACACCCAGCGTAGAGGCAGGGATGCCCTGAGCCCCGTGCCCAAATCGGGGCACGGCGACACCCCAGTGATGGCCTTCGGCTACCGAGGAGGGAGCTCTGCTAAAGGACACGGCATCACCCCCGAAATCACCCCTGGGGGTCTCACACATGGCTTCACGCTTACTGTAGCCTACAAGGGGAGGGTTTGATTTCCGCATCACGCCGCGCTCCAGCGATGCTGACCCGACCCCGCGTCCCTTTGAGAGCCCGGGAGCGGTGCCAGCCCTCGGACACGCGGGAAACCCCCCCAGCACACAGCCAAACCCTCCCTCTGTTGAGGTGCCGTCATTTCAGAGGGGATTTTTAACCGATCCTCTCTCATCTCCAGGAACACGCGCTGCCACGATCTCCAGCGAAGCCTCGCGATCCCCCGCACGGCTGCGGCGCTGGAGGCCGGGCCGGAGGGTCAGCCCAGACGCCCACGGATGGGGCAGGGGATGCCCCGAGAATTACACTTTGTTTTAATATTGCGTAAAATGGTTCCAACGCTCTGCAAATGCCACATATCTTTTTCCACATTTGTATGGGCAAAACTAAGGATTTATCTTGACTAATCTCCAATCTGCTCTATCACCTTTTATTCTCTCTATGCTGGGTGCCCATGTGTACGCATACACACACACTGGTGCGCACCAGGGGCCCCAGGATTTTAATTCTGCTTTCCGGGGCTTATATATTTGCCCTCACAGACCACTAAATCCCAGTGGCTTGCTGGGGCTGCGGGGTCATAGGCGGTGCCAGCCCCTGCACGGGGCTCAAATACAACCAGAGAGACAGCGACGGCTCAGAGGACGGTGACGGGCAGCACCATGGGGATGCTTCACCCCCAAATCAGAGTCTGGATGCTCCAAGTAAAGACTTGATCACCAAAGTTGCAGAGTCTAAGCCTCTGCCATTGCTGACGGCACGGGACCTGGCACGGGACAAAGAGCCGCCCGAAATTTCCCCTTCTCAGCTGCAGCAGGCGAAGGCGTCGGGGAGCCCCAGCCCGACAGCTTGCAGGCTGCAGTGCAATGGATGTTCGGTTGGGTTTTCTCCCTCTTTTCACAAATGCGATTTTTCTCTCTGGATTAGAGCATCGCTAAGCCCCCCGGCCCCGCGTGCCCTACATTGCCTGCTCCTCGCCCGCTGGCTCCGGCGCCCGGGCCGGGATCACGGCGGCTGCTCCCGCACCACCCTCCCCGGCCCTGCAAGGGGTGGGAGCTTTCGGGCATCTTGCTGGTGACTCGCTCTTCCGACAAAGTTAAAAAAAACCGGCAGCACCAAAGTAGTTCTGGCCTATTTCAGATGATTTAATCCTCTTTAGACTTCTTTGAATCTCAGGCTTACAGTTATTTAGCGCATTTCAGTAAGTATCACCAGCACATCTGCACCGGAGTTTGCTTTGTGCCGGAGCCCCCGCCGCGCGGCTTTGAGCACGGGGACGCTTTGCTGGGCTTCCCTTAGAGGTAGATTGGAATTTAATTTGCAGTGCTACTTGCCCAAATGCTCTTTTTTTCTGAGAGAGGTACTGCATATTCAACAACAGAAAGATGTTTCCATCAATATTCGCTCTTATTAAAAAAAGAAAATAAGATTTCGGCTGTTTTTGGAATAGAAAGCTGCGTCTGTGGGTATTTCTGCCCTGCACCTTCCCAGCTGGAGCCCCAGGGCTGGACCCGGGCAGGGTCTCCCCCGCTCCAGCACGAACCCGATCCCTGGGGGTGCCGGCAGCACATCTGCCCAGCTGTGCCGGGGAATGGATTTAGAAGAAGGCTGCAGGATTTCTCTCATAAATAACAATATTGGCTTAGCAGAGTAAAGAAGATAAATGAGTCCTAGCTAAGGCCCTACCCGAGGTATTTAGCACTTCTGGAGGGACGAGTTAAACCCCGGGGCTCTGCTCCTCCCCAGCAGAGCCCACAGCCACCCCGCTGCTCGGGGCCGGGCAAACCCCCCGGCGTCACCACCGCATCGCAGGTCCTCACACAGAGACGACGGCCAGAACGTTGCTAACGGAGCAGCACTATATAAATACCACCGAGTTTTTAAGCCGCCCCGCAGCATCGCAGGAAGATTCCTGGTCTGACAGCCCCGCTGCTCCGAACCAGGGACAGCTGAGCACCACCTGATTAACACTAGATTACAACAGAGAGGGGTTTTAAGAGCTTAAAAGCAGCTCATGCTACAGAAATCTATCTGATCGTATAAGCAGCAGTATTTGAGAAAAATCAGTGCCTAGAAGTGAACAGAAAATTTTTAGCATTTCTTGCCAAAAGGGCTATTTACTGAAAGAGAAACTTTTCAGCCCATTTCATTTGGTGTCGGTTTGTTTTTGCAGAGACTCCTGCGGGTTGGGAAGGACACGACACCCTGCATCCCCCTCCGGGGGAGATTCCTGCATTACCCTGGGTTATTTGGGGGTATTTGGGGGTAACATTTCCATTTTTCACCAGAAAAGCTTCCAGGTTTACCCCTGTGGGGAATGGGAAAATACTGGCAGCTTTGCCAGCACCAGCAATAACAGCATTGGATACAAAATCAGTTTTCCTGGGAAGGAATGATCCCAGCCGGCGGGTGGGCAGGAGTACCCCAGAAACCCCAATTACCCAGGGCAGCACCTGCTCCCTCCTCTCCGAAGTGCCTCAAACAGGCTTCGAGCCTGACAACTTCCAGTAACACTGGTATTAGCAGAAAGTTATTCCAAGAGCATGTAGTCAGCAGTAGCTGGGGAAAATCAAGCCATTAAAAGAAAAACCAGTGACTGAAGGTCAAGAAAACATTACTGACCGTCCTGCTGCAGCTGGGTGGTCACTGCCAGGGCCCCGTCACCTCGTTGCCGAGCTCCCACGTGGTCCAGTGTGTCCCAGGCCACCAGGCAAACACCAGCAACCACAGGGCAAACCACCACCCACCTCCAGTGGCTGCCCCCCTGCTGCCCCAGCACAGCTTTGCTCTTAAATAAACCGGCTTTGCTCTTAAATAACAGGTCACATGGCTTGCCCATCTTCCCAAAATGCAAACACCCTTGCCCCTAATTGATTGATTGATTGATTGATTCTATAAGCACACCAGCAGCCACACCTGTCACCCAGGGAGCCGGGCAGCTCTTAGCCCCCACCTCAGCCCCCGCTGCTGCTTCTGGCCTGGGAACGTCCCCCAGCTGCTTCACACAACCGTCCCCCCCACCCCGCTTTATCTGGGGGTGTTCAAACACCAAACACCAGCCGCTCGTCCTGGCAGGGGTCCGCTCCCCCGGGCGCTGCTGTCCCCTCGCCCCCGGGGCCCCCCCTCCCTGCTGGGTGCAGGGACACCGTTCCCCAAACCAGAAGGCTGTTTTCAGACGCCCCTTGCACCCCTGTAAATCAGCATCTGGCAGGGAAGGGCTAAAGCCGTAGTTTTGGGGGGACACCCTGAAGTATGAGGTGAGTCTTAACCACCACGTACCTCACGCCAGGCTTCAAGAACGGTCCATGCCCCCAGACCGGTGAGTGCGAGGGTTTAAACGAGCGTGGGGGGCTGCTGGCAGCCGGCCCCGCGGCAGTTTGCACCCACGTGTAAAAGGACGATGCCGCGTGAAAGGCTTTGTCTGGGGGGACCCTCTCCGTGCGCCCACGTAAGCAGGATTTAGGTCTTAAACCCACAGGTACCGAAGCAGAAAGTAAAGAAGATCAGGGAAACGCATGTGAGCCTCAGGACTGACGTTTAAAAAACCCCCACCAGAAAACCCCCAGCCCTACGTGCCCAGGGAAAACCACCGCAGGGACTTCCCAGGAAAGGGGCGCAGGGGGGGAGCCCCCGGAGCCTTCTCTGGCTCAGGAGGGGGTGGAGGTCCCCCGTCCCCCGCTGGGACCCCCCGGCCGCCAAACGCAGCCGGGCTCCGTGTCTGAGGACAGGGCGGTTTCACTCCCAGCGCTCGCACTTGGAAGATTTACAGGCTCAAGACACTTGAGATGTATTTACTGGCTACCAACATAATTGCAGCGTAATTGCGGATGATATCAAGCCAAGTTTCCTCGAGCTGTCAGCCACGGGACAGGGTGGGATGACTCCTCACCCAAACTCTATCTATAGAGACACCAGAAGAATGAAAGCCGTTCTTCCACTCTTCAGCTCTTCTGTTCTTTTTCAGAAGAAGCCCCGTAGCTTTATTGGTCAACAAAAAAAAAAGCCCAAGCTCCTCATAAATGAATTACTGACTGAATGTGCTGTTGAAAGCCCTCTAACGCAGCGTGGCTGAGTTGCTGTCAGTGTTTCCATCCCGGGCACCTCTCTGCCCGGCCCGGGGATGGCAGAGCTCTGCCCAGCACCCTGTCCCACCCGTGCACCCTTCCCAGCCCCGCGGGGCACCTCCTTGGCAAAGCGCCTTTGGTTTCTGCGAGTGAAGTAACGCCGGGTGCTGGAGAGCGGCTCTGATGCCCGAGGGAAGGTGCGGGCACGGGGTGCTGGGCTGCCCGTGCTGCCTCCTCCTCCTCCTCCTCCTCCTCCTCCGTCCCTGCCCACCCAGCTCCTCGCTCCAGCCGTGCTGATCCGGGGTTGGGACCGACGGTGCCGGGGACGGCGTGGGAGCGCAGCGGCTTCCCGGGCAGGGCAGGACCGGCAGCGCTGGGCGGGCGGCCGCGGTGGCATCTTCAGAGCAGGCAACGCAGGCAGAAACCGGCTCCCGCGCAGTCCAGGCTGGCGGCGCTGGGAAGGAGAGGTCTGGGGGTTGCGGATGAAAAGGGGGGGTGGGCTCTGCGGTCGCAGGAGCTCCTCCAAAATGAACTGCGGGTCGGCAGGGCACGCGGAGACCCCCCGCGGGGCTGGCCCTGAACCCCACGCTCTCCACGAGGGATTCATTGGAGGTTATTTTCTCTCTGAGAAGTCTGAGCACCCTCCCCCAGGAATCCCACGGAGCCAGCGGCTGCGGTTATTTAAAATGACCTACTATCCTGGTGGGGAAGAAGAACTCGGTTAAATACACAATTCCATCTGTAACACTCAAAGAGACCAAACTGCATCGTTCAGTAGCAATAACGAACTGTGGCAGGAGGCTGAACCGCAGCAGTAAAACTTCATTCATTGGCAAAACGCAAGGTGTTGTCATCCAGAAGCTTTGACGAGATGCCTGGCACGTACGGCCGATTGAACCGAGTCCCCACGTTTCGCTGCCGGCGGCCGCAGCGATGGGCCCGGCAGGGTCCTGGGTGCCTGGTACGGCACCGCCGCGGGGACGCGGGCGTCAGCAATAACTGAAAAGATCCCAAAGACACCACACCGGAGAAATAACTCCTCTGCGCGCATCCGCAATGGTTTTTATGTCCGTCTTAGGTGCTGCGGGAACCAGCCCCCCTTGTTCCTCCAAAACCGCCCCAAGGCCGTTCCACCACGATCCCCGCTCAGCGCGTCCGTCCCCACCACCGCAATTCGCACAACTTTCTGTTGGCAAGATGTGACGCAAAGAGTTTGTACAGGTCTGAGCTCCGTGGTTTCCGTCTGGCTTGAGAAGCTCCAACAGTGCCAACCAGAAGTGAATTACTGAAAAAAACCAAAAAGTGTAAATACCGTGAAACCGCGAGCGTGGCTGGCAGTGCCCGGTTTACAGGGAATACGCATCTCGGGTCTCCGCTCCGGCTCCAACCAAGAAATGGTAGCAGAGAAAAACCTGCAGAAGAGCAGACCCGAGGCGCTGAGCGCCGACCGGGCACCGCGAGCGAGGGCACAGCGAAACACTTAGTTCAATTTCTGCAGACACACAGCCTCGGATTTTACAGATTCCGCCCGTTTTTCCACGGGTTGGCTTCGCCCGCGCTCCAGCCCCCGGTGCGGCATCCCCTGCTTGCTCTAGCAGCTGCGTTGTGTCCTGCGGGGGCTCCGAGAGCTTTAGGGTGAAGTACAGGTGTTTTACTTACAGAAGAGAGTAAAACCTAGATGAGAATGAGAATGAAAATGATCTTGCCTTTTCATAGCACCTTCCTCCGAGAGGGTGGGGAAGCGCTTTGCCGCTGTGAAGGTGAAGAAGCCGCCGGCACCGGCTCCTCCGGCCGCCCCAGCACCAGGGTCCCGGCGCAGCCCCGAGCCCCGCCGGGGCACGGCACACGCACCGGACACACGGAAACAGCGGGGTTTTTACCAGAAACACACACACGTACGGAAACCCGAGCAGCCGTGCCGCTAAGAACCCCCCAAAAGCAGAGCCCCGGGGCGCAGGCTGGGGCAGGGCGGCGGGCGGCCCCGGCGGCGATGGGCAATGCAGGATGAAATGAAAGCCAAGTGTCGGAAACGGTTTATAAAAATGGCACATTTATTGCTACAGAACGGTCATGTACATGACGGCATCGAATAACTACAGATGAGAAACAGGTAATGGCCTACACCAAGCTGTCTTTGTTTGCTTGTCATCTTCTTGAAGGAACTCCAGCACACAACCTGTTTGGACACTTCTACAAATCAGAAATACACCAAAAACATGAAAAAATCGAGGCACTCAGCCACACATTGAAAACAAGGTGTAACTGTTCATCTTTTTTTTTTTTTTAAATATTTTTCCCTTTTTTTCATTTTTTCCCCTTTTTTTTTTCGTTTTTACTGCTACAGCTATGTGTATAGTCGCAAAAATTTCCCCGTTGCGACCTACAACTAAAAAAAAAAAGCTACCATACAGTTTCATCTCAATAACACATGGTAAAATAACATCTTTTAAATAGTAAAATAAAGTAACAAACTTTTACTCAGAATGATTCCAAAAATCTACAAAGAAGAAATATTCAGAATCTGACAATTTTTTTTTTCCGTAATATTCATGGTATAAAAGGATTGCTCCTGTGAAAAATAAGCCAAATATATTTTTTATTTTTAAATTTAGTTTTTTTTTTTTCCTACTAGGGTGTACTACAGTCTATTTTATAGCAAAAAGAGCACTAGACAAACGAAGCTTTATAACAAAAAGCCAGGCACTGATACATGGTAAATCTCTGCTTTTTTTTTTTTTTCTTATCTTCACTTAATTGCATCACAAGTAACAAGAATGAAAAAGGCCACAGTTCATATATTTTCACCATTACATAAGTCTATAATACTTGAAATGAGTATGGTCAAACCAGCACTGCACAAATATGAATCAACTTCAAGTCCCATGAGAAAGAACATGTTTTTTAAAAAACAAACAAACAAACAAAACAAAACAGAAACGAAAAGGTAGGGCCCCCCGGCCCTGGTGCCCCGCTGTGTTGGAATTCATCGTATTCCACCTCTAGGTTTTTTTTTTCCAGTCAACCAGTGGACTAATTTTTTTTCTTTTTCTTTTTTTTTTTTNTTTTTCTTTTTTTTTTTTTTTTAAATTTTTTGTTTGTGCTTGTTTCCGCTGAAATCTCTTCATTCCTGGCAATATTCTGTATTGTTCGCTTTTGGACACGGATCATGTTCTGCCTATTGGATACAAAGGTGAACCCCTCCTCTCCCTGACCACCCGTCTTCATCGCCTTCCCCACCCCGACCCCTGACAAAAAACCTAAAAAAAACCCCAAAACCCTCGGAAGACTGAATCAGTACAAGTTGCATCACTGGTAGGACTGACAGTTGTATAAACATTAGTGTTCCTTGCAGCTACACAGAAGACAAATGGTAAAAAAGTTCTAGATGAACAGATTCCCTATTCAGCATATTCATAAATTACTTGAATGTGGAGGTGGATCAGTTCAGAAAAAGCTGCTAATTCAGTATTTCTTTTTCTTTGAGAGTTTCTTAGCCCCGTTTTATTACCACAGGGCACGGCTTTCTAAAACCTTCACGGCTTTAACTCTCATCCCCTCGGAGAACGGCAGCTCGAGATGCGCACACCTTACCTGGGCTGGGAAATAACGGACAAAACTAGGGATTACGCACTGGTGGGGTTTTTTTGTGTTTAAATCTCGCCTCGTCTGGAGCGGAAGCCGGCCAGGATCCTCAGTTCTTAAATCCAGGAGGGGTGCGGGCGCCGGACCGCGAGCCTCGGCGTGCCCACGGGTGCCGCCGCGCCGGCCGGGAGCGCCGCTGNATTCAGATTCTTGTATCTCACTATTTCATTTAAATGAGACTTTTTTTCAACCACACAGATTTTTATAAACAAAAAAACCGATACAATGTATTAAAACACATAATAACAAGAGTCTACATGTAAAAATATAACTTTTACATACACAATTTCAAAATAATGATACGTTTGCCATTTGTTGCATAAAATTTACAAATGTATTTTTCATTACTATATAACTGGCAAAACAGGAGAACAGATGGAACATTTAGACCGTTTGATGGATTTATGGCATTTATTCAGTGTTGATAGGTGGAAAATCTACTCGAACAGGGAGATTTTATTTAAAATACATGCCAGGTTGGTGTGGCTGTAAAAATAGAAACTGGAATTAGAGACAAAAGGATGCTGACAAATACTTAACTAGGAGCACTATCTGTTAATCGTACTGTACACCAAAGTCAATCGTTATTAAGATTCACTATGGAAGGTGGTTCAATTGTGCCCAGACTTCAAAGCTAGTTATCTGATGAGCTGCTGTGCCATAGTTTGAGCTATGTTACTATTAAATATGTTAAGTAAAAACTTCATTCGTACTGGCCAGAGAAATACTGTACTACCACCCCTCCTCGAGAAAGTGCAACTTAATGCTTTAGGACTCATAAGGCTTGTTATAATGCTGCAGGATGACCCGAATTGGCATTTCACAAAGAAAGGAGGAGGCAGCAAGTGGTCTACACTTAAATAATCCACTTAAAAACGAGAGAAGAACAACAGAAAAAGAAGTCGATCAAATCTGTCACACTACTTGCCGTTTCCCCCGCGATGGTGTGTGTCCCCCCCCCCATCTGACCATGTATTCAGCAACGCCTCACTGCACACTATTTAGGCTACACACATAGGTAACACTTTAATCGGTTCGTTAATCACAGCCACTTTGATTATGTTATGTTCCCGATGATATAAACATTGGAAGGCACAGTGGTAACATTGTAGCATTCTAACCTTGTACCTCTGAAAATCCCAGAAAAGGGTCGAGCGGGGCGGCGGGGCGGCCGGGGCTCGCTCCCGCGCCCGGGGGGCCGGCGCGGCGCCGGGCCCCAAGTCCTGTCTTCCCCCAAGACCGAAGAAACAACTCTCTACGTTAGTTATGAATGAGAAGCAACGTCAGGGTCAGCGTTTCGTCCTGCACTACCCCTCCAGAGACAGAGTTGGCACTACAGGTTACAATAACAAAAACAGGGGAGAGGGACAGAAATAAGACAAAAAAATCCTTATTTACAGTAAAATCTTCTTTTTAAAAAAGTTAATCAGTACTATTTTTTTACAGGAGCAAAAAAGTCTGAAACAAATGAACAAAAGCTTACCATATTCACTAAATTTTTAATATATATTTATATATATATTTATATATATATATTTGTCATAGGTCTATAAGATCCATCTGTTCCTCCTACCCTAAGGAATGGCTAATGTCATCGCTTCAGTTTTCATTAGGACGTTTGCTGGTTTTGTAAATATCTGGGCAGCAAAGCTTCCCTTTTAATATCCAGTAAGTATAAACACTAGCTGTCTAGCACACCAACAAAAACGCTCATTTTTTTTTCTTCAGAAGTACACTTTTTCATTATTGCAAGTTTACAATTTTAAATTAAATATTTTTTTCAGACTTACAAATTAATTATATTTTTTTTTTTT
This sequence comes from Pelecanoides urinatrix, assembly GCA_013400755.1. NCBI lineage: Eukaryota > Metazoa > Chordata > Aves > Procellariiformes > Procellariidae > Pelecanoides > Pelecanoides urinatrix. The sequence goes on from VZTQ01015697.1 coordinate 460,071, forward strand.
TTCCAAAAGAAGTTTAGGCACAAATGCATTGTCCCACAGTGTGGAGAAGATTGCCATTCAGTCTCTAGGCTGTGCACTTACAGCTCGTAACATACTGCGTTAGACATTCTGCATGATATGTTAAAGAGAGTCGTCCCTCAAGTTGCACTTTTTGTTTGCTTTTTCTCGGTTTTAATAATCGGGAATGCTGAAATCTCTTGCGTCTGTGATTCTTAACTACTCAGACTTGTCTTATATTACAAAAAAGGGGTTAAGGAGAAGTGTTTATGTGGGTTTAAGATAATACAGCTGTTAAGGAAGTGGTCTCTTGCTTAAATGAAGAAATGTGGCAACTTGGACCTGCGGAAGAAGTAAAAAGTCTCATCAGTCAGGGAGGGCTGAGCTGGTCCCTCCACCCCCCCAGCAGCCCGCCCGAGCGCTGCCTTGGCCACCAGCCGTGCTCCCGGGGCCACCCCAAAACCCACCTCTAGGGGTGGGCCGGCACCCCCCGGGCTGGGGGGCTGGACGGGGGGACCCCCGGTGCGGGACAAAGGCCCCAGGGCAGGGCTGAAACCAGACTTGCCTTTTCTACATCTGTCCCATGTGATTGGAGGCATCTCCCATCCCAGGGTGGGGTCCCGCCAGGGAGAGCGGAGGAGGATCTGAAGATACTTTCTCTTCTTCCCTTCTTTTCAGACACGCTGCCTTCGGATTCAGGTTTCTTTCTGTTGGATTGAAGCAAAAGGCCATTTCAAACATTCGCATTTTTATACCAGAGCGGTCTGCTCATCGCAGGGGCGTTTAAAATAATTAACTGTCGGTTATTCCAGTCCTGCTACAGGAATTCAGCGGGCTGGAGCAGAGGATGCAGATTGGTCAAGCTCTGCAAATACCTCCGTGTGCGCTTCGCTAAGGAGCAGCCAAGCTTAACTCTGCATTTGGACCTGGCTAACCCAAGTAACAGCGACAGGACGAGAGGAAACGGCCTCAAGTTGTGCCAGGGGAGGTTTAGGTTGGACATCAGGAGAAAATTCTTTCCTGACAGAGTGCTCAGGCCTTGGCACAGGCTGCCCAGGGCAGTGGTGGAGTCCCCATCCCTGGAGGGATTTAAAAGACGTGGAGATGAGGCGCTTGGGGACATGGTTTAGTGGGCATGGGGGGGTTGGGTTGACGGTTGGACTCGATGACCTTAGAGGTCTTTTCCAACCTTAGTGATTCTATGATTCTATGATTCTAAAGCACGTAAAACCTGCCGAGGCTGCCGAGGCCCTGCGCCAGCCCCCCCGGTGCCGGAGCCGCAGGGGAGCACAAGCCCCCCGGGTGCTCAGAGGTGCCCGGCTGGCGCTGGGTGCTCCTCTCCCTGGCACCGGGTGCCCCCGGCCAGATTTCCCCGGTCCAGGAAGGTGTGTTTGGCCCGGCCCCCGCCCCGGAGGGATGTAAGGAGATAAGAGGAGGTGGCACACCGACCTCTGACTTGCTGCTCTAAGCTGAGGATGACAGCCACAGCCTGGTGTAAAATCAGGAGCTTGGTCTGGGGCTTGTCGCTCTTCAGATGGAGCTGCACCATCCGGCCCAACTCCTTGAAAGCCTCGTTGATGTCGCGGACGCGCAGGCGCTCCCGAGCGTTGTTGGCCATTCTCCTTTCCTTTTCCCTCTCGGCCTTCTGCTCCGGTGTCAGGTCTTCGTCATCATTATTGCTGGGAGACAAAAGGAATACATCATTTTCTAATGATGTGGAAAATAAGCAGTGCAAACATTTTCAAAGGCTTTGTCCAAAACTAGGGCTACAACTCATGAGCAGACACCTTCTGAGCGATCCTCATTTGCTGTCCCTCTTCCACCAACCTTGCATAAAATTCAGTCCCCTTAAATTCTGCACCGAGTACAGCCCTGGTTTGTAATGAAGCTTTACATTCTGCAAGGCAGGACTTCTGGTATTTTAAAGAAGCAGAAACACAGCTTTTCTTCAATACCGTATTTTATCACAGCCAATACTGCAACATTCAGAAGGGCA
>VZTQ01015698.1:0-17555 GCA_013400755.1 Pelecanoides urinatrix
CAAACATTGGAGTTGAAGCTCCCCGTGTGCACAAAATGATCTTTAACAGCATCTGGAAGTGTGACATCAGTGTGCGCAGGAATCTTTATGGCAACATCCTGCTCTCAGGTGGGTCCACGCTCTTCCCTGGCCTGGAGGAACAGATCCTGAAGGAGATGAAGCTGCAGGTGCCTGCTGGCATGTTTGTGAGGATCACTGCACCCCCTGAGAGAAAACACTGTGTGTGGACTGGGGTCTCCATGCTCACTTGCCTGACACCTTTCAAAAAAAATGTGGGTCACCATGAGCAATTACAAGGGGTTTGGGGCAGCTGCTGTTCACCAGAAATGCTTTTAAGGAGAACGTCAGACCAAATGAATGGTTTTCTACAACAACGCATGAGCAAGAAACCCTGCGAAGAGATGACTGACCTAAAAGGTGCTACAGCTGTTTGTGTGTTTATTGGCTGACAAAACCTGTATGAAAATAAAAATCAAAAATATCAGTAAAGCGGGCCTTTAGTCATCTTATTGTTTATCATCTCCATGTTCCTACTTCCCTTGTTTCATGGCTTGGAGCCTTATCTGTGTGTTCTCTTCCAACCCTCTACCTCATGGCTGGGGAGCCTGAGCTGTAACAAGACAGCATTGCTGCTCAGGGGAAGAAGCTGGTCACCACATAGCAGAGAGGGGGACCAAAACTATTTATGTGGGACCCTTCCCCTTCCCTTTCACCTTCCCTTCCTCTTCCTCCTCCCCTTCCCCTCCCCCTCTGCAGAGTTTACAGGTGTGCACAAGTCACAGGGATGCAGTAACACCTTAAATGACTCACAGCCTGCCTTGGAGTCATATGGGGAGTAGCACACCTCCTCTGCTAGGAGATTATTCTCTAAGGTCTTTGAGATATCTGCGTTTGTATTCTAAAACTAGCTCTCACGTTATTTTTGACCTCATTAAAAATGTTTCCTTTAGAAACCCAGCAAAACCCCAAACAGAATCCAAATATAAATCAATGCAAATGCAATTACTGTAACCGACCCTCCTCTGTGCCTGAGGGTCTGAAAAAATCCATTGATTCTCTGCTGTAATTTATCTGGGAAGTAAGAACACCCAGTTTCACTACCAAGTACTAGCCCTGAATGAAAATGTTCCACGCTGCCATCTCCCTGGAGGAAGCAGCATTGCCGGTGCAGCTGCAGAGGACTGTAAGCTCAGCCGAACTGTGTCTATTTGCGACTGGGGGATCTAGAATGTTTCGCCGATGCACTGTGCCAGCAGCCACTGCCAGGCACAGCACCGTCCTGCGCAGGATGTCTGACTCGGCAGTGGTGGTGACAGGGACCCGTGCAGTGATTTTTGACATCGGCTCTGGACAGCGTAAGGCTGGTCTGTCAGGGGAACAGGCACCCTGTTCGGTTATTTCCACTGTTGTGGGATACCCCAAATTCAAACCTGTCAAGTTTGGGGTGAGTCATAAGGACTGCTATATCGGGGATGAAGCCCAGTCCAAAAGGGGCATTTTGTCTTTTCCTTACTCAATGGAAAATGGGGTAGTTACATCCTGGGACGACATGGAGAAGATCTGAATCTATACGAACATGAACTCAAAATGAAACCAAGTGAGAGGCCAGCACTGCTGACTGAGACCCCTCTCAATCCTTTGTCCCATCAAGAAAAAATGGCTGTGACAATGTGGAAAGCTTCCAGGAGCCTGCCCTTTTCGTAACTCTGCAGGCGCTACCAGCCCTGTATGCCTGTGCCTGCACAACTGGACTAGTGCTGGACAGTGGCGATGGTGTCACTGTCATGGTCCCTGTCTACAATGGCCACTACCTGCGACATGGCACTACCAGGCTGGATTTTGCAGGCAGAGGTGTAACCAAATACCTTGCCAGGCTCCTCTTGGAGACTGGGCACTCCTTCGTAAGCAGAGCAGAGAGAGAAATTGTCAGGGATATGAAGGAGAAGCTACATTGCTTTAGATCCTAGCCAAAATATGCAGGAAAAACCTGAAAAACTCATGTGCGAGTACATTCTCCCTAACAGAAGGGCTGTCAAGGCAGGAGAGCAGGTATTCCGAGCTCCTGAAGCACTTTTTGCACCCACAGAAGCAGAAATCCCAGGGCCAGGGGTTGGAGGGATGGTCCTCCAGAGCGTCACCAAGTGTCGTGAGCATATCCAGTCCAACATCCTAAGGAATGTGCTTAGAGGTTGACTCTTTTCTGAGGTTTCAAGGAAAGGCTTCTGAAGCAGCTCCAGACAGGAGTTCCCAACACAACTCATGCCAAGATCATCTCGCCACAAGATTGGATGTACTCCGTGTGGATTGGTGCTTCCATCCTTGCCAGCTTAAGAGCATTTAGGAATATGTGGGTTACCAGGGAAGACTATAGTGAGGTTGGACCAACAGTACTCCAGAGAAAATGCTTTTGAAAATTTCAGTAGGACCATGCAGGAATTTTTTTTAAGTGCCAATCTGAACAGCTGGAGAGCACTTAATAAATCAGTGCAAAAATAATTGATTTATAGTAAGTGATTTTATAGCTTATTAAAGAAAGGTCCCTTGAGCATTGGGTTGAAGAAGGAGTCTTTGTTCAGAGCATTTTTGTTTTCCAAGATGTTGGTTTTAATTCTAGAAATGTGTTGATCCCTGCTAGAACTGCAAACAGTTTGTCAGACTTCTAAACACTTGAGAATAAGCCACCTCCATCCCATGCCCATGGGGGCTGGCTCCTTACCATTCACCGTAAACTTCCAAAGAGCGGAAAGAGACCTCTGACCCTTCACCGCAGCACTGGAGATCTCCTGTAGCAGCCCTGGAAGAGCTGAGAGGGGACTGAACTTCTAAATTTGTTTTTGCTCACAGAATGAAAGTAAGTTATATATGCAAGGAGGTTTTGGTAGTGCCACCTGTCTAGATATTTTCCACACTCTAACAGACAGAACAATGTTCAACAACAAGCATAGTACAACAGAAATTAGTAAAATTACGATGGGATGTAACATCTGATTCAAAGTTGCTGTTGCTGTTGGCAACCATCCAAATAAGGCATGCCATCAGTGATGTTCTCCATCTTTCTTCACTCTTTCCAGGACATGGTGTATCTTTTCTGCATCATGATGGATGGTATCAGAGTTTTTGTGCGTTGTTTCAAATTCGTTTTAACAATTGACTCAGGTCATCATGTTGTAACAGTTTTCTCACCAATGTAAGACTCATTCCAATGGGGGTAGGTTGTAAATCTTGATAAGATGTATAGTTCAATTGTAACAGCTGATGGGTTGTAACAGGAGCTGAATAATTAAAGTCACATCCCATAATTTTGGTAACATTACAAATACAAAAATTTGAGTGATTATATGTCTCTACAGTGGTGTTGTCTGTAAGTATAGAGTCACAAAGAATTCTCATGCAAACACATCCATTTCCAGCATATACAAGTACAGTTTCAGGGTTTCATCAGCATGCATTTCAAAATGACAAATATTTTGTTCAGTGTCAAGACAAATGTCTTGGGCCTTAATGGTATTGCTTTCACAAATAAAACCCTGTTGTTCCCTTACAATACAGGCAACATCAATAGTTTGCCATCAACACTCCCACTATGATTTAGTAGTGCATGGTCCCAAGGATCTTGTGTCTGAACGAGAAGGATTATACTTGTCCCAATTAAGAGGAAAAACAAAATTGGGTTGGGGGCATGCTGTTGTTGTTGTTGCCATTGATACAGAATCATTTTCTCCTGTTAAAAAAAAAAAGCAGATGTTTCAGTGGGGAAGGCCAAATGGGTTACCCCCTTTTTAGAAAGAAAGAAAAATCCATCGAGTACTGACTCTATGTTTTGCACCACTGCTATCAGTAGCTGCCCAAGCAAGTGGGCCACGGAGTTTAGTTAGAGTCATTGGCACAGTCCCAATTTGTGGTAAATTTACCGTAACAGGTTATCCTGGCTGTAATGTTATCGGACATTTTCTTTCATCAGGAGCGGGAGTATGAGGTTCAGCTTCTACAAAGAATGCTTGGCTTACAGGGCTTCCAGTGGGTCCATACCAATTATTTAGTTGATGAAGTACTTTGGAAAGTCGGGTATCCCACTGGGTCTCGTGTGGCTTAGGGCTCCCTTTTAATAAGCCATTAGCTCTACCATCCCATTCGATTGAGGATACTAGGGGTATGGAATACCCATTCTATTTCTTCCTATTTTGCCCATTCTTGTACCTCCTTGCATGTGAAATGTGAGCCATTATCTCTTTGGATAGTATCTGGAGTAGGTAGACTAGAGAACCAAGAAGATAGTCCTCGTACTGTTTTTTGTCCATCGGCTTTTCAGCACTTAATTGCCATAAGCAAGCTGAAGACTACTTCTGCTTCTGTGAGGATATATCAATATCCCACAGAGGATTTGCATGGCCCGATATAATTAATTTGCCATGTAGACCACAAAGTTTTTCCTTGATTGATATGGAGGGGTGGTGCCTTAGCAGGATAGTTTGTTTGTAATTTTAATCTACATTGAGGACATTCTGTAAGAATAACGTCACAAGTTTTTCTGTGAAAAGTAAGGCCAACCCTTACTCTGTGCAGCAAAATAAAGTGCCGCTTTGCCTGTGTGACCTAATCTTTGATGAAGCCATTCTCCCAATCGATACCACTCAGAATTTAAGAGGTTTCCTATTTCTATCTTCCTAATCTTTGTCAATTCGTCTATCCTTTGGTTCCAGTTTGTGGCTGGCTTATTATCTTTGGCATGAGCTTTCACCCATCCCATCTTGAATGGGGTTTTCCTGGCTACATTTAATAATAGCTGACAATCTTGAGTTCTCCAAACTGGAGATCTGGTTACTTCCCAGTTCAGGGTTTCCCATTGTCAAAGCCATTGTGTGGCACCTGCCATACAGCATGGGAGTCAACACAGATAAATTTTGCTCCGTTTTGTGCTGCTAAAACAACTGTCCTTAATTCTCCTGCCTGTGCACTACCTTCACCTTCTTCTATAATTTGTTTGCCAGTGTTGATGTTTAATGCAGCAGCCTTGTGTTGCCATTTGCCATCTATTCTTTTTGCATTTATAGTTATTTGTAATTTGTCCTTCAGTTAATTTTACTTCCTCTTCAATTCCTGTCAAATAGGCATATCATTTTCTAATTGTAGGCTTTTGTGGAGCTCTCTCTGGGGGAGCAGTCGCCCAGGATTGTTTCTAGTAAATTAAATGGACCTCTGGTTTGTACAGGTTGTTCCCGACATATTTTCTCAGCTTGCTTCATTGCTCGGACTAAAGACAGAAGTGCCTTTTCCCACTTGGAATGTCTCTGTTCTGTCTCTTTAAATGCAGTCAAGCTGAAAGGTCTTTTCGGTCCATCAGGGCCAGTTTGTAACAGGTTACAGTAAGCACCGTGTTCAGCAAAACCCCATTCTGCTATAATAGAGTCGTGGGGGTATACTGGTCCTAATGATTGATATGTCTTTAATTCCTGTATTAGAGTTTTGCCTGCCTCTTCATGTTCTGAATTCCACTCCCACGGTTTTCCCTTTTGTAAAAGTCAGTACAGTGGGCAAGCAACGATAGAAAATCCAGGTACATGTTTTCTCCAATATCCTAAAGTACCCATAAGCTATTATAATTCTTTCCTAGATTGGGGCATCTTCTATTGTTCTATTTTACTTTGGGTATCCAGTGGAATTGTTGCACCACCTACGATCCACCAAGTACCTAAAAATTTTACTTTACTTGCTCCCTGACATTTCTCAGGTGGGATTTTAACTCCTGCTTTATGTAGTGTTTGCCACACTGCTGTCGCTGCTTCCCCTACCTCTTCAGAGGAATCTCCTACGATTAGAATATCATCTAAATATTAGTACATTTTCACATTCTGAGGAAGTGAGACTGTAAAAGTTCAGCAAGTGCAGCATGAGCAATTGTGGGTGAGTGCTTATACCCCTGTGGGAGTCTGTTAAACATGTATTGTATACCCTCCCAAGTAAAAGCAAATTTCTCTTTATCCTTTTCCTGCAAGGGGACCATAAAGAATATATGCTTTACATCTAGTGCTGCCATCCATGTGTGTGCGGCCGCTTGTAGTGTGGCTGTTAAAGTTGCGATATTGGGTATTGCAGCTGTTAGTAGAGCTGTGTTGGCATTTAAGCACCGATAATCAACTGTTAGTTGCCACTTCCCATCCGGTTTTCGGACTGGCCAAACTGGTGAATTATATGGGGCATGGGTTCTGGGAATAATGTGTTGTTTTCAAAATCTGCTATCACTTCAGAGATTCCAGCTTGTGCCACAGCAGAAATCCAATACTGCGGGACATTGGTGATTTCTGAATCAGGGAGTGCAGGGGCTGCGCAGAGGAGATGCACTACAGCTTCCCGATTTTTATCAGGGTTAGGATTGACATTTGAACCAAAGGACCACACGCTGCCATCTGGCAGACGCCAGGTTCGGCTGTTCAAAACATCGAAACCTAAACTATTCTCATTGTGATCTTTAATTGCAAAGTGAGCAGATAACATGCGCTTCTCGCCCAGGAGCCATAAATTAACTTTTGCAGTGATTTTAATTCTTTGCCATCCAGGTCATACACCCAGCTTCTCGGCATCTTGTTGTGTCAGTAATGAAATTTGTGCTCCCATATCTATTAGAAATTGTACCAATTGTTGTTGAGGACCAACTCGAATTAAAATATATTTTGCTTTAATGCTGGGTCTAGCCCCATATTCAGAGGAATCTGAGGGGAACAAGGGGTCATCATTTCCCTCATTATAGTCATCAGGATCACACCAAATATCACCATCCCATTCCTCAGGGGATACAAGTAATTTCCTAATCCTGACAATGTCAGGGGGATTGGGAGCCCGCATAAGCATCGTCTTGATCTTTTCTTCCAACTTTCATGTTTTCTCCTTCTGCTCCTCTAACTGTTTTTGCAGCTGCTTGATTTTAATTTGGCTGCCTCTCTGCCTTCTATTTCTTCTTTCAGGTCCTGCTCCCTTCTATTGTTATTCTTTCTATACTGATAAGCAGCTTCTAAACAGGTGCCTAACATTTTGCAAATAATTCCTTTTCCATGTTTTATATAGCCCCTGGCTGCGTTTAGTTGTTTTTCCACAGGTTCCCAATCATGCCAATTATCACAAGCCCATTCTTCTGAGAATTTGGGACTTGGACTTACTCCACGTTTGTGTAAGTAATCAGTGATACCACTTGCCACCCTGCCAACTACGCCGCAAATGAGTGGTTTAGAGGCCGCTTAAAGAATCACCATCAAAGGTATTAGCAGAAAATGATTTTAATAGAAATTTATAAAAGCGCGACTTAGCAGAGTTGGATGGCAAGGTTCACTCTATCACTTACTACACGGATGAAGCGTACAAAGGAAAAGAGCATGTGAAGCTGAAAGGTCCTTGACTAGTGTAAATACTACTTAGCAACAACTAAAACATCAGTGTGTTATTAACATTATTCTCATACTAAGTCCAAAACACAGCACTATACCAGCTACTAGGAAGAAGATTAACTCTATCCCAGCTGAAACCAGGACGTTGTGTTAGAGTTGTGTTGGAATGATTTATGCAGAGGCTGAGGATGAAAAGGTTAAGGAAGACCCTCCCGTTGAGTCACGAGGTTCAGAGAAGACCCGGCTGGATCCAATCTTAGTCTCAGACTTGGACAACTGTTTATGTCTAATACAAAAAAGGTAGGCAGACCCTCCCGTTGAGGTTCAGAGTAGACCCGGCTGGATCTACGCCTAGTCTCAGACTTGGTCAATGGTATATGTCTAGGGGATTATATGTGTTTAGCAGCAGTCTAAAGTTCATTCACAATCTTAAGATAGATCATAAGATTTTAGCAGACTATATTTGCTAGCACGTACTTCCATCAATTCACACACACACACGGATACAAATATAGGTAAATATACAAAGATTTACCTGTTAAAATTCACCTAGAATTCAGTGAAATATGTCAAATGTCTTGGCATTTCTCAACGGGCGCAGGGTTGAGTCTTGAGGAGTGTTGCAGCCCAGGTCCTGTGCCAGTCGACGACAGTCCTCTGAATATTGCAAACTTGAGAGTTTGTAAACTCTGAGGAGCATTCCACTCAGAGGGAGAGTCTGGGTGCAGCCCACTGTGGTCCAGGAGAGCTCAAAGGGCTTCTCTTGGGGCCGCTGTTTATAGGGTCGCAAGATGATGACTTTAGTCATCTGTCAAAACTGGCAAGGTTTCAGTCACAATAGTATCATTCCACTTGAGCTACTCAGATAAGGGGATCAGGGGATGACAATTATGCCCGCTCTCGTCCTCCACTTGGGCCAGGCAGCAGAAGTTTCTGGTACAATCGGTACATTCCCCAGCCTCAGCTATGCAAGAGTTCCCGATATGGTAAAGGGACACTTCACCACTTGACTCCTTAAACCAAGGCCAAGGTTTAACGGGAGTTTCTGAAATTGTGGAGTGGTGCAAGAGCAGGGGGCAGGGGGGAATGCACCACCACAGGCTGTTAAAATAGAGCTCTCGGACCTAGAATATCTCTGTGCTATCAGCAGCCTTGCCATGTGATTTGCTATGACACATCACAAAAACATTGCCTCCATTTGCCCATCTGTGGGATTTCACTAATATCCTAGCATAAGGACTATGTGAGACTACATTTAGATAACTTAATATTATGTTAATTAAAATTAGTAAATTAATCAGAGAGCACAAGGTGGAAGGTATCTAGTTCGGGATAATTCTTAGAGGTCTCCTGAACAAATGTTTTGATGTCAGGCATCTAAGAGAAGGTGGAGGCATTTGTCCCTAGCTGACACTGATCCTCTTTTGGGAAAAGCCAAATATGTTAGGAGAAAGTGTTATTCCTCTACCTCATCACCGACAGCTAGGGAAAGTGACAAAATAATTCTGCAAATATTTGTTAATAATTGACTACTAAGCAAATCTGCCTTGCCAAGCTCAATTTTTACAAATAATTCCACCAGGCTAACTGACTGGATTTCTAAAGTGAACTATGAAATTCATAACAAAAGTGTGAATTTTCAGCAATGAAGTTTGCATTCAAATAAATAACTTGAAAATTATGCATTTACAGTGATCGTCTTTATCTCCACCTGCAAATACATGCACTGCATCCAGTCAGGCAATAGAAATCTCATCATAAGTTGTGAAACTAATTAGCGCTATGATTTATATATTGTTCAAAAATTATTTGGAAAAAACCCTCAAGATATACCAGATAACTTCTTGAATTTGTTCAAGACTAACATGAAAATAGGAAAAGAGCTGAAATCTGTCTTCTTAATTATTCAAACAGTGTTTGGCTATTTCCATTCAGCTCTCAGATGCAGACAGAAAACATGTTTGGAGAGTGACACCTAGCAGAGCCTCTGTGTGTGCTTTAATGAGATTTCACCCTTGCAGAACAAGATATTGCCTCATGTAATCCAGGATGGATTCATTGATACCAAACTTGTTTTACATCAAAGGACCTGGTTCAGCTCCTCCCAGCTGAAAAACATTCAACAAACCATTATCACAGGTATGCAACACCCACAGTACTAGTTTGGCCTGCCTGTTTCCATTTACCTCTTAGACATGACTTTGCTGAAGGACACACAAGAAGATAGCAGAAGTTGGCACATGTTCCATGAGTCTAGACTTTATATCAGCCTCTTCAGTCTCTTGCTCACCTGGTGCTTCTATCACTGCACAGGGCACTGGAAATTCATTACTTCTTCATTTATATTTCATTTTTGCTATGAAGAGGTCTGAGGTCTTAATCATTTGGGACCTTATTCCCATGGCCCTCATGCCATAGGAAATGAATTGCAGGAATCTCTTCTCTGATGTATTTCCACCTATGCCCTACCTGTCCTCTGGATAAACAGAAGATTTAAATTGTAAATGCCTGGGATCTTTCTAGCTTCAGGAAAGCAACACTAGTCTGGTGAATATGGGACCGGTTGCAGGGATTAAAGAGGCCTGAGTTAATTCCTAGATTTACCAGTGATTTGTTGTGGAATGAAAAGTTTAGTCTTGGGCACACCAGACATCGGTTCCCACTTATAAACACCCTTCTTTTGTTCCATCCTTTACCTGTTGTGGAGCTAGGAGCAGCTCATGTGGATTTTCCCTGTAGCTTATACAGAGCCCCCTTCCCACAAAGCTGGAGTTGCCATGGCACTGCCCTACTTCGGGGCCGGGGCGGGGGGTACTCTGCACCCCTGAGGGGTCGCCCGGGGGCGGGCAGGAGCAGAGGCCGCTTCCTCACAGAAAATCCAAGAAGAGAGGGAGCCACAGGCACCGGCTATACCTACCCGCGTGGAGGGGACGGCGGCGGGAACACGGCCTGAGGTGCAGCTGAACGAGGATGAGAGGAGGTTAATAGGGCGGACGTTTTGGGCGGCGGGACCGGGATTCATCTTCAGAGTCGCGGCGGGGGGCGGCGGTTTGGGTGCCCTGAGGGGAGCCGCGGTCGGCGGGGGCGCGCGGGGCGGAGGCGGCCGTTACCGCCTTCCTACCCTTAGGGCGGGGAAAAGAAAACAAAAAAGAACCCCAAACAACGGGTCCATCCCCATGGCAACGGCGGATGGAGGTGCGCGCGGCCCGCTCGAGCTTCCGCCGCGACGCCGTTTCCGCTCTCTCCCCTGGCGTGGGGCCGGCGGCGTAAGGGCCCCAAGAAGCCGGTGGCAGCGGCGGTTAAGCGGGACTGGGACGTAAGTGCTTCCCCCTCCCGGGTGCCGAGCCGAGCTCCGGGCCTGCTCCGGCCTCGGCGGCTCTTCCCGCTCCTTCTCCTCCTCCGGCTTGGAGGGCCTGGCGGCGGGGCTGCTTCTCCTGGGTGACAGGAGGGGCCACGCTGTGGCCTTTTACCGGCTGGGGAAGGGCTGGGGAGTCTCAGTGCCCACGGACGTGCCGGCTGGGGGGGGGCCTCTACAGGTCACCGTCCTCTGTGGGGGCTCACGTTTGGAAATAACCGATTTGTGTGTCAGTTTGGGTGGGGAGGGATACCGTGACGGGGAGTTGCGTGTGCATGGCGTGGACGTGACCCTTCTCGCTTCCTTGGTGCTGCTTGAGGTTAGGCCTCCCAGCTGGCAGCCTGCTCTTCAGGCTGAAGATACCCCCTCGCACAGTCTCACTAGGGGTATCGTTTTTGCTGATTGCCTGCCTCACTGAGGGTGGAATGTTTTACAATGTTATAAAAATGCACCGTTGTGAAATGAAGAAATCTTCGAAAAACTCTCTAAGACTCAGTTTAGAGTTTCAGAAAGCAGGTATTCTTTATTGCAGCGCTGGACGCACAGGGGATCGCTCCACCTAGTGTGCGTGCCAAATCTCTTAACCATAGAAGTTATATACAGTTAGAGTATACAGATTCATTACATTTCCCATAATTCATTAACATACACAAAGGTCTCATTCCTCACACATACTTAGTTCTGGCTCCTGGCTTAAGTAGCATAATTCTCACTAGCACCACCCTCTTACCTTATCTTATCTAGAATGCTAAGTTTCAAGGCCTTTTTATCTAGTATGTGTCAGGGCGGCCCACCCACAAGGCACTCCCAACCATCTTCACCACCCCAACCAAAGAACTGCAAATCTCCTCACTGTTCCCCTGCACCTGATGTCACTCCTTATCAGTTGTATAGTTTTATGCGAATTGCATTGTAATTTAGAGGGTTTTATAAATGAAACTTGAAAAAAAATCCAGTTAGTCCTCGGTTCTGGCTCTTAATATGTTCTCTGGTTCCTGTTTGCAGAGTACCATCCACGATTTGACAGTCCACCGTGCAACTCCTGAGGAGCTGCTCCTTCTCTGTAGCAAGGAGATTTAGCTGGTTTTCTAGCATAAGTGTTTATCATACTTATGGGGATATTTTCTGCCAATGTTTAATCTCTCTTTTTAAGCTTCTGAAAATATTGGCTCTTTAGTGTTAGTTCTTTGTTTATAATATATATCCCCAGCTTGGCAATTGGTGTTTTTCAGTTTTCTGTTTCCATTGGGAAGCAGTAGCCATAGTTTTTGTTACAATAAAGTGTATACCATCATAAAAGCATAAATACGTTAAAACTCAGTGGAGTAGTTGAAGTTAAGTCTCATCTCTGCTGGAAGGACTGAAAGACATGGTTCATTTTAGGAATCTCTCTAATTCTGAGGATACTCAATTTTCATTTAAACGTAATTTCAGTTTAACATAATGTCTTTATACTGAACGACCTGTTCATTACAAAATATGTGAATTCCCTTTCATTTTCCTTGGTAGCACTGATTACCGGGATGGAATAGGCAGTATGAGCTGTTGTTGCTTATAAATTTTGACAGGTTAGTCAGGACAGATGGGCACGAGCGGAGAGAGACTTGATTCTATAAATGGTTGGCTTGATAGCTTCCAGACACTTTCGCAAGCACCTCACATATTTTATTTGTTTGATTTGTATTTAAACTGAAAATATATCTTTTTCTCATTAGGAGAGAGAATATGTCTGGTGACTGACAGTGTTAAATCAGGAAAATGCATTATGTCTATTGATGTATATTATAGGTGGTAGTGTTTGGTTTTTTCCTCCTTTTACAGTTGAGAAAACTCTTACTGAGTCAGTGGTGTAGGGCAGATGGAAACTGTGAGACTTTCCCCATTCACCTTTGGAGCTGCTTTAAATTTGGCTGGTACTGATGGCATTTTACATTCGGGATGTTTGTGAGGCTGTCATTGGTACTCCCATGAAATTAACATAAATAGTATTCAGCACATGAATGATAAAATCAAGCTTGTTTTTGCATTACCCTGCAAATTTTGCTTTAGATTGTCCCTTGATTTTGAAATGGTTTCTTTCATGTTTATGTAGCTGTGTTGCCATGAAATACACAAATCAAAAACCAAAGCACTGGCACATCTAGAACTGCAAAAGAAGGCACTGAAAAGAAAATGGAAGAAGCAAAACCAGCTGGCTGCTGATTCCTTGGAGAAAAGGAAATTGACTCTGATGTGAGAGGTAAGAGCTAAATCTGCACTTTCAGCCTGCTGCAGATGATTTGCAGCAGTAGTGGAAGACTGCTCTTGCACATAGGTCAACATTTGCTCCTCTTGTTGGATAATTTGATTTCACACATGGTACGCTCTCCCCCCTCTATGTGTTGTGTGCATGAAGTGATTGGAATAAGCTTTATAACATACTAACTGTTCTATACAGTTGTGCATTTGATCCTTGTTGCCTGGCTGTGCCCTCTGCAATTCTGCAGGCCTCTTTGCGTCTGAACAGGAACTGTTTGCAGAGTTGAAGAGTGTGTTGTGAAAAAGATGTGTGTTCTGTGTGTTCCTATTGCTATCTTGTCTTCTCTGCCCCCTGTCTAGTATTTTTCTTTAATGGAAATATGAACATTTCTCTTTCTGGGAGGGACATCTGTATCTGCTATTTCTTATTTAAACAGAGAAAATGCAGAGTCATAGGGACTGAAGGGGTGAGGCAAGAAGTTGGTAAGGAAGAGCTTGTCTGGAAGGAAAATTGACACAACAAAGGTTGAGGAGCTATGGCTGCTAGCAGACAAGTTTGTCATCTGGGGATCGAAAAGCTTGTTCTCTAGGCATTCTGAAGCACTCTGACTGAAAATATATTGTTTCATTTGCTTTTGAATATTGAACTGTAGCAGCAAATCTAAGCTTAGCTAACAGCGACAGTAGCTGTCACTGTCTGAAAAGGGATTTCAGTGGTAGACATCCTTTTGTTTCACATGGCAGGCGACTCCTTGCCATATGTTATGAAAACTAATTGAAAAACAGTCGTTAGTGTTCAGACCTCATCAGCGCTTGGACAAACTAAGAATTGTTCTTGTTGGTAAAGAATGATGATGAACAATGTTCACCTAGCAGTTAAAATAAACATGATTTAGTAGTCCTGTAAATGTGCAGTGGATTGACTATCACAAACCTCTTCTCTTTTTCGTCTTTTGTAAATTTTCAGAAGTCTTTTTCTGATCTCTCAGAACATTCAAGCATAGACAGAAACAAATGAAAGTACTTAGAGTTGAAGATCACCTTCTAATTACTTATTTGACACCTGTTTCTCTGCAATCACAGTAGAATTTTTGTGTTAAGGATATCATGCTAATCAAACCTCAAACCTTAATTTTTACCTTTGTTACTTTAATACTTTTCTGCCAAGTGCATTTTAGTGGAGTGTTCAAAAAAGCTGTGGACTTTTATACAAATTTCCCTAATGTAATAGCAGACTAGTTTCGATAAGACTTCCATGCAGAATTAAATTATGCATCACAAAGGTAGATTAGACTACCTGCTCTAAGGTTTGGCTGGACTACCTATTATGTGTCTTTGTTATTTTGCAGATGTGAAACTCATGGTTAGGAGATAGTCTTCCATATTTGTTGGCATTTCTAATGACAATGCACAAATTTCAATTCCTCCTGAGTGGCTTTCCCCTTTGTATTTAAGAGATTACTTTATTCAGCATACTCTGTGTCTACTTCTGAATCAGAGAAAAGATCCTTCCAGATAGGAGGTGATGTCAGGCACGATGAAACCCATCTGGCTGTTGCTGTTTGAAACACTGGCATCTTCTTGTGTGTAGAGAAAAAAACAGATGGAGGAAAGTCACCATTTTCACCTGTCCCTAGCTTAAATCTTGTTAATTGCTGGGTCCTGTGGTTCAGAGTAACTGGGGAGACTCTTCAGTCTGTGACTCCCAGTACAGCACACACACTGTGGATTGTCTCCTTGTCTCTGTTACCTTGGTGATCTTTTTTTCTTATTTACTGCTGTGAGAGTGTAGCTTCCTAAGCCCCTTGAATCCTACTCATTCAACTGCAAAAGACTCGGAGACAAAAACTAGGAAGATGCTGTTACTAGTGTGTTTTTTCTTGTAGTTGTAGGTTGAAGAGAAGAGAGCAAAAGTTATAAAATGGATGAGCAAAATTTTAATCTTTTGGGGATTTGTCTGCCTAAAAATCTGAATGAAAAAATAATGAGTTTGTATCTGTAACTGTGGACTGTGAGTGTATAGGCACCACACTGATTGGTCCTATAACAACTTGTTTTTAAAATACATTAGTGTATGGCACTGAAGGGTAGGTGGTGAGTGGGTTATCATAGTGGGGAGTTTTTAGGATTAGTCCTGTTTAATTATCAGTAGTAACAATCTGAAACCCGAGAGAAGGTGAATTTTAATGAAATTCATAGGTGATAGTAAACTGGGACAAGGTACAGCACTCAGTGAATTTGTTGAGGGCATGTAAGTGGGCCTAGGGGGCTTAGAAACTGGTATCACTTTGTTTTCTGCTGATCACAAGAAAATGTGAGCTAATCTACCTTGGGAGCAATGCTCTAAAAATGTTCATAACATGTTCAGCAGGAGGGCGAAGCTTAGGAACCTGCTGATGCTGCAAGACATCTAGTAGGGAGTGTGAAAACAAATTAATCAGGATAATTTTTGTCTGATTAAACATGTCACCAGTTTTAATTGAGTTAGGGAAAGGAATCATATTTTGGGACAGGCAAACTTTTTTTTCTTCCTCCCCCCCCCCCCCNCCTCTCAGGTGTTTAAGAATAACTACCTTCTTCACAGGTTGTGGGATATAATTTTACTAGTTGCCATTTCCACCTTCGTGAATGAAACCACAGGTCAGTGAGGAGTTTTGAATTGCATTCTGCCCATGAAGCCACGTCCGCAGTCAGCTACATTCAGCTCGCAGTAGCTGAATGCCTCTTGATTTGCACTCAGAAACCTGCCTCCTTAGGAGGCAGCTGTCGTGGTGCCAGGGATGGACTTCAAGTACTGGGGGAGAGAGACCTTGAATACAAAAGCTGTGCCTTGTGAGAAATGCATGGGGATTCCCAAAATGTCTTCTGATGCCAGGTGTAATCATCTGTGTTTATGTCTCTTGAAACTTTTATGGTGATATATGGCTTAATTTTTAGGCAGGATTTTCAATAGTCATGGATGAATGAAACAGGTCTGCCTGAATTGATTTGGATCTAATCAAATAGTGCAGTTTTGGGGTGTCTGTCAGGTGTAGATAAGTGTTCTTTGACTCGACAACACTGAGATCAAATGATTTGAGGACACATACTGATTTCTTTTTTGATTGCCAGATATATGTCTTTGTTTTGATGAGTGTGTCATAAACACCCAGCTTCTTGTTTGTGTCAGACTGGGAGCAGAAGAAGGATGTGAGAGGATTTGCTCTAATGAGAAGGAGTCAGTGCTGATGGGTGCCCCAGAAGTAACAACTGTTTAATTTCTCGGAAAAACAAGGTGAATTCTAGTCACTCAGAATGAAGTATGGTTTTCTGATCTATCTTAATTAGGATCTAATTGCACCATACCAACTTCGCAAACATAGTCCTGTTGACTGTTCTCTTGCTAACTGTTTAGAAGAACAATACCAAAAAACCAAAGGAAAAATTTGTCTGCTCAGTATGAAATATTGTCTTACACGCTATACTTTCAGATTCTGTCTGATACCATTTGCGAGATGTATCGGAAAGATCTCATCAGGTTATGGCTGTGGCAGAAGACTTGTTTGGGGATGCTCCTCGCATGCGAACAGATAGACGTCTCATTTATACGTGGTAGTACACTTAAGATTATCTCCTTGCTCTTCATAAATAACCTCACTTTGCAAAGTATTCTTTTTAACTGTTTTCATCTCATCATCTAACATAGTATGATCGATCCTGTTCATGTTGGGTGAAACACAAATGAGGATAACCCCTCCCATGGCAGGAGAGAACGAGCTGTGGCCAGTTATTGTACTGTACTGGTCCATTGTGGAATTTTGGATCACTTAGTGTGAAACACCTGACACTCACCATTTCCACAGCCAAGCTACCGGCCTATACAGAGCATCAGTTTGAGCCACTGTAGTAGTTCTGGTTTGCATTACTACATGGGTTGACTGCTTGCTCTTAGATACTGTTGAAGATTTATCATCAATTTGTGAACAAGGCTTTTCCTGTTCTTATCCTGGTTTGTGGGTCCTGGATAAGGACACTGGCTGTTTGCATGGGAAATCTTAAGCTTGGATTCTTTTCTCTGTAGGCTGCTGTTCTCTTTTGCTTATAATGACTGTTTCATTCTACACGCTGCTTCTGCACATGTGTACTTACACAGGTGAGAAGGACAAAAGCCTGGTACATGGCCAAAAAAGCCTGGTACATGGCCGAATATATTAAGATAACTCTATGGTTGGCCTTTGGCAGTTTTTTAAAGCGACATATATCCCTGCGACCCTTTTTGTGCAAAGTACGGGAGCTTGCTTTTTGGGACAAAGTCCTGTGACACACTACAGACTGAGTCCTCTATGCTCTTTCCTATTTTGTCTGATTCCTCTACGTTTCCCTAATGTAGCGATGGGTCCTAACTGTGACCTAGAATCACCTCAAGGACCCATTGTACAAAAATGTCATCTTCCCATTCAACTTTCCATCCTTACAGAATCTGTCATGGATTGCCAGGTAATGTATATTCAGTTCCATGCATGTCTTGGAGCTTTTTTGTTTGCACGAAATAAGAATATTCAAAGGTGGAATTTCCAAGCAGACCTAAACCTTTCTTCTGTGTATTG
>VZTQ01015699.1:0-53303 GCA_013400755.1 Pelecanoides urinatrix
CAGGAGCCCTGTGGTGGAATGTGCGTTGATCTCAGCCCTACAACAGCCCAGTTCATATTCAATCTGTGCTCATCTTTCCTATCTCCAGCCCCACACCACACCTCCACCCTGGCCAGTCCTCCAGGATAACCCTCTATTCACTTGAAGGTTCAAAGGTCTGTGCAGATCACGTTGTGTAAAGAAACCGTAAATCCGAGTCTTACGTATTTTTATATGCTCTGAAGATTAAAACATACAGTTTTAGATAGAGAGGCATATATCTGAACAGAGAGTAACCCTGAAGTTGCTGTTGTCTTTTGTTACTCTTCCTGTTTTGAGTTTGCAATGGACTCTTAGTCTATCAGTGGAGAAACGACAACTTTTCTTTTTCTAATGAAAGTACTTAACTTACCCACAATACTTTTCTGGAGACATACAAACACAGTGAGATCCAATCTGCTTTTGTCCTGGATTGCAAACACCTCTAATCTTAGTTTGCACATCTGAAAAAAAAGTGATAGAGTTATTGTAACTAGTAACAAAGTGAGCAGAAATATCTTAGACTTCTGCTGTAAAACCTAAAATGGATTTATTTTAGTTTATCCCATATTTCTCTCTTCAAAAGCTGCCGTGGTTGGGATTCCACAAGTATGCATCAGTCTTTGCAAAAATCACTGGAATAGCCTGTACAAGAAGAGAAGCTGAAGTCTCAACAGAATGCATTCTCCTACTTTGCTTTCATAAAGTCTTGTTAATACAGCTGTTTGGGTTGGGTTTTTTTGTTTGTGCATTTTGGGTTGGTTTTTTGTTTGTTTTTTTTGTTTGTTTGTTTTTGTTTGTTTTTTTGTGTTTTTTTTTTTAAAGAAAACAGTTTCAGTATCTCAATTTCATAATTAAAATGCAAGTACATTGCACCCAAGAATTCTGAACTTAATGAAGAAGTTTGGGGCTGAAATTATAGGGCACTATGGTAGGCACAAAGTAAAAGCAAAATTAATGAACAGTTGCTATACATCTTAAAACCAGTCATCTGCCTCCTAGTTCTAGCTAGCTAAAAAAACCTGTGCTGTGGATACCAGAAGTATAGAAACAGTAAAGCATCTGCAGGGATACTAACCTTTTTCACATGTAATAGATCTCAAAATAGGAGGTATCCAGGGCAGGTCTTTCCCACAAGTATACTGTGTTTGCCCAGTGACTATAAACCCAGCTTGGCAGCTTAGCTTCATGGTTTCACCAATGTTGTACTGTTGTTTAAATGGGGAAATTGTGACACTGTCAGATGTTGGTGGCCTGAGGCATACTGAGGCTGTAATAAACAAGAAAAAAAATATAATACTTGTTTTTATGGTGTGTGGATATTTACAGCAAGTCATAATGCTTCAGATGAAGAGCCATAAAGACACTCAGTAACACTCAACATTTGACTGACATTCAAAACTAATAAATATTTAACATAATTAAGTCTAGAAATTTTCAATGCACTGCCATGTCAATATAGTCTGTAAAAACATTTTTCAATCAATAACTAAATAATTACAATGTGTTTCTAATGTATGCTAGTATGAGTAATTTAATTTTACAATTTAAAAAAAAGAAGAATGGCATTAACAGCATTTTTTTTTTTTTTTGTAAATGAAGCTATTAAAACAATTAAGACAAATGGCAATAGAAAGCTCATAAGTATATTCAGGTAATTTTTTTTTGATAAAATGAACACTAAGTCAATGAAATCACACTGAATTCTAGAAAACTATTGGAATCTCTCCTGTTAGCAAACCCAGGCCAATTCTGATCCTTAATTCTTAACTGGACTATAAATACTTCAAGACATTGATTTATTGTGGGGATTTTCAAGGCAGCCTGGGGAGGGGGGTGGTTAGAGACACATCATCCATTTAATATAAAAAGTGGTAGTCAAATTCCCCCAAGAACACTTTCTTCAGCATAACTGTCATCAACTTAAAGATATCTATGTAAGTCTGGAAACAAAAGATGAGTCCTTCTGTTAAAGATATTTAAAACTAGACAAGAGAAGGACTTCACAGCATCTATCTGAGGGTTTTCTAAAGCACTGAATATTACAATACCCTTACAAAGCACATAATAGTAACACTTCTGAATTGAAAGAGGAATGATGTAGTGACCTTCTTAAAATGCTATCTCTTCAGATATCATTACAGATTCTTTTGTTAAAGCCTGTATTATAATCTATTTTGTGTCTTTTACTTCCACTTCTGTTTTGTTGCTGGGCTAAATTAATTTTCTCTTTCTTACGTTGACATTCAACAGATTGTTGCATCCAGGTTTGATCTGGCAGACACCGAAGGAATTGATAGCCACTGAGAACATGACCACTCACACAGGCAATTTCGGCTTCTTCCCCCACAGCATACCGGTTCTTTTCGTTCTACAAAAAAGAAACAAAAAACCTCCCCTAAAATTTATGTTAATGAGACTGGACATTGTCAAAAGAAACAATTATAAAAGCCTGATGGTGTGATGTAATGAATGCTTGCTTTTCCTACTCTAAAATATGAGTCATCCACTCACCTATATAACGATATGTTTGTCCAGCTGCACTAATTGATGTCATGGTTACAAAACAAGGATTCAAGGACCGCTGTTTGAAATGGATTTTACCTTGTCTTTGCTTCAGTTGCTGGTGGACTTCAGTGGACTAGAGTCCCACAGCATGCCACATACACAGGAACATGCTCATTAGTACAGTAGCTAGCTTGGGTATCAGGCATATGTAGCAAAGAAGCTGTAAAATTTCCCATCTCTGCACCTACTACACTTTCCTTCTGTATACTCATTTTTTGTGCTTACCCTGATAAAGCCATTTTCTGGTGGGTCTGGCCTGGAGCATCCAGACTCAGGTTCACCAATCAAGACTTCCTCTTCTCTCCTGGCTTCATCATCATTTATGCAAGGAGCACCTCTGAAAAGTAAAAATTTGCTGGTAAGAATGTATCTTAAACATTGGTCACCAAATAACAGTGGCAGAATGTCAGGAGCTTTGGACAGGAATGCTGTGAGTGTGTCCTGCCCCTCCTCCCCCCTCCCCCCCACAATGGTGAAAAAACTTTATTCTGTTAAATAAAAGATGGTGGACGTCAAAAGTTGCAGGTGTTGATAGAGGGAGATTGTGAGAGCACTAAAAAACTGATAGATACATGCCTAAAATTTATGTTAATATAACTCATGAAATGTTTTTAATAGAGTAAGAAAAAGAGGCGAAGAACAGCAGATGGAGGAAGTCTCTAAGGAATCTACGTGATTAGGTTGGGTTTAAGATAGCATAGTCAAAACCTGCCGGTTGCCCTCAGGTGATGGTTAAAGGAGGCTGTTCTCTGCCAACATGGAGCTTTATGGACTGTGGTGTCTAACTGAGATGAGTAACAAAGAACTGTGGAGCCCATTGCTTTTCATCCTCTCCTATCCATTCCAGAATCTCCTCTGTAGTCATTACAGCAGGGATGATGAAAATCCTGCTTTGGCTTTTGGTTCCACTAGAAAAACTGAATCTGTACAAAGCCTAGCTCTTGAAGGTGCAAGAAACTGAGCCAGTTTGAGGTTAGGGTTATCATTTTAAGTTGAAGCCTTGCAAAACTGGTACATCAGACATATTCAAGGTAGGAATATGAAAAGCTTTGTAGTTTAAGTGGAATTCTCTCTGGGACTGAGTTCAGACCTAAACCTCTAAGAGAAGAGGATGAATAGAAGCAGATGAGTTCTCTGTGGCTTTGGACAAGAAGCCATGCAAAGCAGCGTAAGAGATCTACAGGCATACTCTAGTATGCAATTCATCAGCCATTTTCTAGGATAAACAATGAATAAATCCAAACTTGAAGCAAGTTGCATCATCTTCTTACCTGTCCGTGAACATAGAGACATAACAGTCCTCCTCTTCTTCCCATTCACCTTCACAGGGCTTTCCACCATTCATCGGGGAGGGGTTATTACACTCCCGGGTCCTTCTTGTTTTGAAGGAAGCATCGCATGAACTCCATTTAGACCAGCAACCCCAGCGGCCATCTACAGCAACTGCAAGAAATAAAAGAAATCCCATCTTTTGGTAGATCTGTACCATAAATAGTATTTTTTTAAGGCCACATACAAGAGAGATGGTGGTAAATTCTTTATAGCCATTTTCAGACGATTTAAAATTATTACTGTTAAGGGAGTAGACTGTCTCTACAATGTGAAGTTTTCCAAAGAGATCATCAGCCAAATTCCAGCTGCTTTAGCTAAATATATATCTTCCTTTCTAGTTTTGATTGCAAGTAACGTTCAAACCCAGAAGCTGCTTATTTTCTACTTCTATTGCACACACAGATGTTTGAGTTTTCATGGTGCTGACAACCTTTTTAGACAGCTCAGTATTTAATGAGTTATTAAATAAATCTGAGATTGAACACCATGTCTAAACCCCAAATCTACATCTCAGGCAAACTAAATTAAAACAATACCATCTTTTCTTAACCCCTGGGGTATTTCATCTGTGCCACCATGAAGTATATATAAAAAAATTTTTTTTACATACCATTTCTTTTCTGCATGCCATACACTTTCTACATTCACCTCTATCTTCAATTTTCTATTTCTTTCAAAATATTTCTTTATCAGGGTCACGTAATGAGACCTGTAGTTGCCTAAGTGACTTTCCCTTCTGTTCCCTTTTGGTTCTGGAATATGAATATATGTAATAATAAATACAATACTATAAGTCTTTTCTGTGTCCCATAGGTATGGCACTAGTGCCAATTTCATTCAAAAACCCGTTTGCATGAAATTGTTCCTTAAATTCTTCAGAATTATGATTATGTTCCCTCTCCTCAAGACAACTGAGTTTTCATTCCACATTGTAATCAACAATTTTTATCTCCATTAGCCATTTAGTCTTAAGCATAATAGGCTATAGGGAAAAGTAAGGAATGGGTTTCTTAATTTTTGCATAAATTATCTTTGATCTCATCTTCATCCTTATTGCTGAACAGCTCATTTCCTATCATCTTAATTAGGTAGCTAAGGAATCTTTTAACATGTCTTACAATTTCTTTTCAGCTGTGCCTATTCAGTTTGATTTTTTATTTTTAATCCTACCTTTATTCTTATACTTTCTGACCATCACCATATGGTAAGAAGTGCTATGGATTTAGTAAGGGAAGGTTATGTCGGATTCATCTTTTACAAATAGATAACCAAAAGGACCATATCTATATCGAATCATAGAATCATAGAATAGTTGGGGTTGGAAGGGACCTTAAAGTTCATTTAGTTCCAACTACCCTGCCATGGGCAGAGACACCTTCCACTGGACCAGGTTGCTCAAAATCCCATTCAACCTGGCCTGAAACACTTCCAGGGATGGAGCATCCACAACTGCTCTAGGCAACCTGTTCCAGTGCCTCACCACCCTCATAGTGAAGAATTTCTTCCTCATATCTAATCTAAATCTACCCTCTTTCAGTTTAAAGCCATTCCCCTTGTCCTATCACCACATGCCCTTGTAAAAAGTCCCTCTCCAGCTTTCTTGCAGGCTCCCTTCAGGTACTAGAAGGTTGCTATACCTCGACCTGCTGGCCATGCTTCTTTTGATGCAGCCAAGGATACTGTTGGCTTTCTGGGCTGCAAGCACACATTGCCGGATCATGTTGAGCTTCTCATCAACCAACTCTTCAACACTCCCAAGTCCTTCTCCTCAGGGCTGCTCTCAATCCATTCTACACCTAGCCTGTATCTGTGCTTGAGATTGCCCTCACCCATGTGCAGGACCTTGCACTTGGCCTTGTTGAACTTCATGAAGTTCGCACAGACCCACCTCTCTAGCCTGCAAAGGTCCCTCTGGATGGCATCCTTTCCTTCCAGTGTGTCAACCACACCACATAGATTGGTGTCTTTGGCAAACTTGCTGAGGGTGCACTCAATCCCACTGTCCATGTTGCCAACAAAGATGTTAAACAGCACTGGTCCCAATACCGATCCCTGAGGAATGCCACTTGTCATGGGTCTCCACTTGGACATTGAGCCATTGACTGCAACTCTTTGAGCGTGACCATCCAGCTAATTCCTTATCCACCAAGTGGTCTGTATATCAAATCTATGTCTCCAATTTAGAGACACGGATGTCATGCGGAACAGAGTCAAATGCTTTGCGCAAGTCCAGGTAGATGACATCAGTTGAAACCTCCCAGATTGCTTATGCCCTGCTGTGTTGTCCTTCCAACAGATAGCAGGGTGGTTGAAGGCCCCCATGAGGACCAGGGCTTGTGAATGTGAGGCTGCTCCTATCTGTCTATAGAGGGCCTCATCCACTTCATCTTCCTGGTCGGGTGGCCTGTAGCAGACCCCCACTATAATGTCACCTGTCCCTGCCTTCCCTTTAATGCTGATCCATAAGCTCTTGGTGGGCTCCTCATCCATCCTCAGGCAGAGCTCCATGCACTCCAGCTGGTCATAAAGGGCGACACCCCCTCCTCATCTCCCCTGCCTGCCCTTCCTAAAGAGCCTGTATCCCTCCATTCCACCACTGCAGTCATAGGAGCCATCCCACCATGTCTCCGTGATGCCAATAAGATCATAGCCCTGCAGGCGTGTGCATGTCTCTTACTCCTCTTGTTTATTCCCCATGCTACCTGTGTTTGCATAGAGGTATCATGACAGTATAACCCCAATACCTGATTTGTAACCTGGAGCTTGCGTCTCGCAGTTTTTGCCGTAGGTGCCAGCCTGGCACAGGCAGAGGCACTCTGTCCCAGAAAGCACAGGCCTGCCATTGTTGTGGCACGGGGCACACTGGCAAGGGTCAAACCTGCCCGCGTATTCTCTCAGGGCTCTCCACAGGTTGTGACGTTTGGTCACAGCACATGGCACATTCTTCACCAAATCCACGATGGGTGACACCTGGTAGACAGCCATTCAGTAAGCAGTTGCATAGACACGGCAGGGTCCTGCTGGGGGTAGCTGCAGGTTTTTAAAGGCATCAGAGCCCACATATGAAGATATATCACACAGGAGCCAGGCATGTTGAAAGTTATGGATACTTTAAATGAGTATGACAGTGCTATACATCTATATCATCCTGTTTATATTGCTTTTATTTCCCCAATTTAGGGCTCTGTGAGCCAGTGGAAAACCAATCAAGTGGGATACCATGTCTAAAAATTCAGGATACCATAGATGATGTGGGGTTTGCTTACACCTGGTCCTTGCCATGCGAGACATCCCTACACTGCCTTCAGGAGCTCAGCAGCTGCAGTGGGAGAAAGATCACCGCGTGCTGCGTTCAGGCAGGCTTTGCTGTTTGCCTCCAGCGCTTTGCCGCTGCTGCTGAGCGGCTGCTGTGCCAGCTGGGGAGCCAGGCAGCTCAGTGAGGCACGCTGCATTAAATGAGCAGGACAGAGATACCAGGGGACTGCTGTTTTTTTTCAGTTTAGTTATGTGGTATACCTTGCAACATAGGCCTGACAAGGGAAAGAGCACAGGGAAAAAAATTGTTCCCAGCACCATGCACTGTTTTCTTGCACAGTAAATAACCCCTGCCCATACCTGAGCTCTAGCTGGTGCCGGAGTAATTTACTTGTATTCCTCCCTCTTACTCTCACTGTCGATGGATGATGCAAACCTGGTGGCTTATAAACCAACATACACAAGAAGTAGTTCTAATAAATATTTTGTATGTCTATGTTATGCCCATATGTATGTGCATTCATATCACACACAGCATCATCCTGATTTAAAAGACAAAACACCTGCACAGCTCTCTGAAGAGCTGCTAACTGATAAGTGCTTTACTATCTTCATGTTTTTCTTGTTCTTCTCTTACCTCAAAGTCAATCACCACTGGATTGTCCTTTATTGATTCCAGCCAGTTGGTGAAGACTGTATGTCCTGGAAAAGCCCCCTTTTTCTCCCAGGCCAGAGCTGCTGCATACTCTGACCTGCCACCTTTTACCAGGGAGACTGACCTTTCGGCTGACTCCAAAATGGAACCTGAAAGGGGATTTCATCACAGTATTGTCAGACAAAGGTCTCTAAAGACAGTGCATGTAACAACAGAGTTCTGAGAAAAAGTGTAAGAGGATATAAAAGAATGTACTAAGACTAATTTTTTGAAGCTACTCTTGGAAGAATGAAGTCTAATCTCAGAAAAAAAATCCTTGCTATGACAGCAGCCTGTCATAGTCTTCCAAATGCAAATGTCTGAGACCTCAGCCATGGAGAAATTCAGAACTACACAAGACACTTGTGGAAAATGCAGGGGATATAGCAGGCTCCTCTAGAAGAACACACTGCAAGGCAGGATCTTTAGTCCCAGCTGTAAACACTTGAGTAATGGAATTTGATCATAAAATGAGGACAAAAACATGGTGGAGGTAATGAAATCCCTGATTTTAGTGATGCAGAACATGACTTTTGCCATTCTTGCAGAAAATTCACCAACTTTCTGCAGCTCCTGAGACACATTTCTGGCATGTCTAGGGAGCTGCTGCACCTAGATGTCTGCCTGGCATGAGGAAGATGGGAGGGGAAGGTTAGGGAGTGTGTTATTGCTGCCCAACTCTCTCAATGAGCCCTGAGCAACCCTTAAAGAGGATCAGGGATTCAGTCATGATCCCACGTTTCTAGTTTTGCCCATTTCCCAGTTCAGCATGCCTGGATCCGGATCCAAGGCCACGGGGAATGTTTGTCAGATCCGTGACTGACTGGAAGAGCCAGTGCGACCGGATCCCCAGTGATGGTGCTCCAGAGCAGAGGAAGAGCGCTCCTACATCATAATTCCTTTTGCAGCTAAGAGGATGTTTCCAGTGCTCGCTTCAGAGACAGTGAAGCACTGGCTCCTCTGACAGTGGTGGAAGAGCATCTTTAATTTAACAAAGCTGGGAGGTCACCTGGGGCACCTAGCTGAGGGGAATGATATCTCTCAGGGTAAGTAACAGGACATGGGCCCTGTTCTCATCATGGTCACCTTCATGTTTCACAGTCATCCTGTTTGTGGTGCATCTGGTACTGACTTTCTTTGTCTTCCAGAAGAACACACGCCTTGTTGTTTCAGTTTGGACACACTCCTTTGATTCATCCACTGCCAGGCCTAGAAATACCACAGAGCAGCAGCTTCATCACCATAACCATGTTACATGACGGCACCATGTCCCCAGGCTCCCACATCGAGTTGAGCCATTACAGGTCTCCCTGCTTCTCACCCACCACTGGAGACTTCACTACTGCAGGCACCTATGTCCCCAGGTACAAACAGCATTGGACTGAGTCACGCTTACCATGCTCTTTAGGTACCCTTCCATACCCATGCAAGTCACAACAGTGGCATTAAGTATCACAGCTTTTAAGCTTAGATTTCCACTTCTGTGGTATTGTCTTTTCATTTTGACAGTCTGGCAGTCATGGGAATATTTTTAGAGTAATTTCTAATCAATACCAACAACCTTAATGATTGTATCCCAAAAAGTACCACTTACACCTCTCAGACCACACTGAAGTGTGCTGGAACACCTTTACCTCGTAGCACCTGGTCTTGATCTGCATGTCTTAAGAGGTTTCCCTGAACACAATGACATTTACAAAGTAAGGAACCTCCTGAACTTTTCAAATTAAGACAGTGTAGAGCAAAAATGTCTTCTTACTCTATATTTAGGCAGTGTGAGTAATTCCTGGGTCTAGGCAAGTATAAAGGATTTTTTGTGGTTGGAGAACTTACTATGTGGTGTAAGACCTAAAAACAGTGATAAGAAAAGCTGGTAAACAAATCATGATATTTTCTTGTTAAAGATTACATACCTGAATTCTTCAGTTCCTCAGAGCTGTACTGGTAAAGAATGTCATAGGAACCACCCATCTTCCCCGATGTGTAGTAATGAGTGCCAAAGTCATCAAATATTCTGCTGTATAAGGCGTAGTTGTACTCCAGAGGCAGGTGGTTAAGTGCTTTTAGAAAGACGTCTGAGAGCTGCAGATCTGACTGTTTCATTGTGAAGTTTGCAACAGAAATGACTTTATGGACTCTAATAAAATTGGAATTCTAGAAATAAGAAAGGGTGGGGCTTAGCACCTTCATAGGTAGTTAACTGCTGAAAGTAGAGGAACCAAGAGTATGTCCTGAGATACATTGTGAGAACTAATTAATCCTATGTATGACGCTGCTTTAACCATGAACAAACTAGCCCTGGAGTTTCCAAGAGCCCTGTGAGGTTCTTGAAGACAATACTCATTAATCCTTTCCATTGTGGGAGTATATAGCATTCCAACAAGAAATAAGACTCCCTGAGCACCTACCAAAGAGAAAGCAAAAAGGTTCCTACTATAATAAATACACCAGCAATTGATAAGACAACCAAAAGTTTCAGAGGAAAGGCTTCTGTTTATAAGCATCCATGGGTCATTTGAAACTAATTTGGTGAGTGCATATTTTGGATACTAACTCACCGTTATGAAGTTTCACAATTTATCAGTCTGCTAAAACTAAAACGAAACCACAGGGATATAAACCTTATTGTGTTCAAGTGTCAGGCTGTTAATGTGAAAGGCAAAAAAAAAGAAAAAGTTCAAAAACTGGAAACATCTCTTACATTTAGAAAAAAAAAGATGTTTTTGAAACAGCTAATTCATATATTTTTGCAATACTAGAGGCTGTTTATGTGGTAGTTTAACTAAATAGAAAGGAGAGGAATAGAAAGAAGGGATTTATAAAGTGACAAGGGCGAACTGATGAGACAAGGCCAAAGCAAAGAGAGCAAGAGCAAAAGGAAAGGCAGGAAACTGGAGCAAATGACCAACTGGCATGAAAGATTCATTATAAAACAATTTGTTACTGCTTTATACATAGATTCTTTTGCTGAATTTTGCTGCTGGTAGGTTGGCTCTACTCCTCTTCTGTCTCCAAGGTCACTTGGCTTAGAAAATGCATCTATACAGGGAGCTGTCCCAGCCAAGACTGAGCAAGGTAAAGCACGAGCTGGACCTCAGCTCTCAGTTCTGTACAGCCCTGCTCATTTCAGTGCTCTCATTTGCACATTGGAAAATAAGCTAAGGATACTCAGCTTTCCGCTGCAGTGAGAATAAGAATGGAACAAACAGGGTATGTAACAACTCCCAGATTATATTCAGCTCCTAAAATACCCTGTGGTAACATCATTTTAAGGATTTTCAGGTGATTTAGGTTCTGAACCTCATTTTTCAGCTGTGCCAGCTAACATTTCAATTAGGACACACAAAATTGCAGGCCACTTTGGCAAATACTGATGCCAAAATCTTGGTTGGTTTTAGCATGCACTTGCATGCACTTGCATGCTAAATACTAATTTCTGCTTGACATGCATCTCACATTTGCATTTTCTGCTAGTAAAAGTATCTTAAGTGCTTTTATTACTAGCAATTAATGTTTTTATTACTAGCAATTTACCTTACAGTTGTCAAACCCAGTGTTTTCTACGTTAAATCCCTGAGGCATGCATAATGTTGGAAACCCTCACTTATAGAACAATCCCAGGAAATTGGATTCCAAAGTCTTCAGTCATTTCTGGGCACATGTTCAATCATAGTCTTAAAACCCTGGTGCCTGTAGCAAGCTTGACCTCTGAGTACCAGGTATTAATATGAAATATTTGTAGATCAGTGGTGATTATTCCCAAAGAAAGCTGGACTAAATCAAGTGTAAGTACTCAAGTTCAGTTTTATTACACAAACTACTTCATTGACAAAAAGCAGCCAAACACAAGCTGAGCTGGACTGATTTTGAAACCAGTAGTTTTAATTGGAAGTTTTCTAACAAGGCAGGGTTTTACTCGAACATACTGATTAAGTAATCTTTCATGCCAAATGTCATAAGCAGACTTGCCACAGAATCATGTCCCTTGCAACCCAAACTATTCTATGTTTCTATGATTGAAGGATCAGAAACAAAGAAAACATACTAGAGGACTGGTCGGCTTAGCTAAAAAAGTTTCTGGTAAACAAAAATAAACTTGAAAAACTTCAAGTTTTCCTATTTGTTCTATGCCAATATGGAAAAATGCATGAGCTTTCAAGTGGCTAGGGCCTTCTAGAGACCCTGGTGTGCTCATGTGAAATCCTTCTGCACACAGTTTAATATATAGGCCTGAATGTGACCTACCAAAGCCCAGGTAAGTCGCCCCTCCTTTTAGGTGATCTATATAAACTTCTATTTTCACTGTTTAAGAAAGCATTGGAAATTCATTTATAGGTGTCTCAAACATACGTAAGTATACATCTATCTACAAACACACATAAATAAATTTTATACAGAGAGAGATAAAAATAGAGGTTTCCCATATAATACAGTAGAGAAGATAAGGAAGATCAAAGTTGTTAAAACTCATGCTATGGATCCACTAAGAAATGAATTTAACCTGTGTCATCTTTCACCAACACCAGATTAAGTTATTGACTATTTCAGGTGGGTTTCTGGGATTTTATTACGACAATGCTGAAAACCAACATACATTCAAAAAACCTTCCTGATGAAAGTTTCATTTAAATTAACATTTCCATAAGTAGTCTGGTTTAAGACCATAAGAAGCCACCATTCCACCAAAATAAACTTATCAGTTGTACAAAAGTACAGCCTGGTCTGTATACAGGTATCTACATGGGAATGAAAGGCAACAGGTTTCCAGTAGTTTCAATATAGCTGAATTCAAACTAGAACTAATGGACTATTTAAGCAGTCAAATTACTTAACCATTAGGACAAGTTAGCAAGGCCTGCTAACTGGTCCTAATGGTTAGGTAACTTGACTGCTTTCCTTGACAAGTAAATCTTAATATTAAGATTGATATTTTTGTAAAAAATTAATTCTAATGGTATTAGAACTCCTGGGTTTCAACAGGCCTTAGTTTCAGTCAGTCCTATGGCAAACAATAGCCCATCCTTATGGCCATTAAACCATAAAAGTATATAGTCTTGTATACCACAGTATTCATCTGCATTAAAGGTGCAGAATTTTACGGGAAAAAGGTTTTCTGTTCTCAGAAACTTTTCTGTGGATGTGTTATTTCTGAGATTACCTTTATGACCAAGTGCATCTTGGCAGCCATGAGACTCCCATATGCAAGTTAGTTACCAAATCAAAAACTAATGTAGATTAATTCCCAGTACATGCATACATATAACATTCCTGGGTGCACTTCATTTCTTTTTACAGTTGTCTGCTACTGTTACTACATGGCACTCTGCCTTCTTAATCTATAACTAAGACAGGGAAAGGACTGGTTTACCTGATCTGGTAATCTCAAATCTATGTCAAATCTATGCTTTTTAAAGTGGAATAAGCGTATGATTTCTGTACTAAAAAAAGAAAAGCATGTTGCATTACAGAAGGTATGTTACAACCAGGAACATCCTGTAGTATCAGAAGAAGAACTTCTTAATCCATAATTCTAGTGATTTTCTTAAAAAATGCAATGCCAATGCCTTGATAAGGAAAGTAGCCTTTAGTAGCTCAGTTCTGAAACGAGCAGACAGAAATCAAATGAAAGGAAGAAATTGGAGGCAACATTCAATTACCTTTTCATATGAGGCTTCAATGGCTTTCTTGAAGGAGGAAGATGGTGTGACTATAACCCGTGTCTTTCTTGAAAATAAAAATGGTATACCAGAAAATCTTTGGGTACTATGAATGGATGAACTACTTTGATGAGCACTAACACTCAGGCTAGTTAAATCATTATAGAAATCTGATGTTACATCATCCTCTTCATCTATTACCTGGAGATTCAGTAAAAACAAAACACATTTGCCCAAATAATAATCTGAAACATAAACCTATTAAGCAATGAATTCTTGATTTTTTAATGGAAGAAACATGCCTGATTATTTGAGACATGGCACTAAGCTAAAAAACTGTTCTTAACAAAAAGATGAGGCTGAGAAAGGTTAATAGGCGAGATGAATACAAGATAAGAAGTAGGTTTACTAATAGACATTTATACAACAGAAAAAAAAACCCATGTAACACTTTCTTCTAAAATTCCCCACCCCCATCCCCCAAAGCTTAGGAATAATTTTCAACAAGTGTTTCAACACACTTTTCGAAGACTGTCAGACCTTCATGCAATGTCTACACTATGACTAAGTTCCAGTCCCATGGTTTCTATATTGTACAAGGCAAAGAGCTTGATGTTTTCTGTCCTTCCTTCTTAATTCCCAGGTAGAGGAATGAACAGGTTTCCAGAGGACAGTCTTAGAGTATACTTGTAGTGTTAGCACCCATACTGCAGGACGGACTGAGGATAGGTGGAGAGGAACCGGGAGCAAACCTGCCTGATCAAGTCGATAAGCCTCAGTAGTGCTGTTGTGCAAAGCACCAAGACAATTTTAGCATTAGTTCAGAAATTACTTATTTCCCAGACCTCAGGAAAATCTCTGTTTGAAAGATTCCTTTTTTTCCCTCCTCTAGACTTTTTTATTAATAGGGCTGCTAAGGACCTTGGGAGGTGAGGTTGTCAATTCCCCCAGTCCATTTCCCTTCTCCAAGAAGGCATATGCTTTTGCATGAAAACATACTGGAGTTCCAAGAAGAAAGCCTGATCCAGTGACCCTTCTATATCAAAGGCTGCTCTAAATGTTAAAAGATACAGATTCACTCTCAAAGGTGAGATTCACAAATCCTTAACAGTTCTGCAAATGGGCATCAGTAACTTAATAAGCCACAGAGCTTTAAAGAGACCTGGGCAAACCAAGGCTTGCTTTTCCCCATTGAATATTTCTGCACACAGTGGTTTTTCACCATTATTGACAGAACC
Organism: Pelecanoides urinatrix; assembly: GCA_013400755.1. Taxonomy (NCBI): domain Eukaryota; kingdom Metazoa; phylum Chordata; class Aves; order Procellariiformes; family Procellariidae; genus Pelecanoides; species Pelecanoides urinatrix. The sequence continues at coordinate 14,763 of VZTQ01015699.1, forward strand.
TACATATTACGTCGAATCCAATTGCCATGATTGTTTCCATGGAATGTATTGGGGTGTCCTTTGTTCAGTTGCTCCTGTTAAAGTAATATTAAAAATTCCCAGCACTTGTGGCAAAAATCAGCAGATTTCATCCACTAGTTGATCTTTTTTCATGTCCTGCACTCCTTCCTTCCCAATGCAGTATCTCTTGGCTTCAGACAGGGCCTGCCAATAGGTGCACTGCCAGATATTGTGCCCTAACCATGATATTCAAAGTATTTTCTCAATATCAGTGTCTAAAAGTCTAAAATATCAGCTCTAAAAAATCAGGGATTCCCAGATTTTTCATAAGATACAAGCCGGGTTCATCTTGTCCTTGGCCTGTCCCGCAAGACTCCTCCCCAGACTGTGTACTGCTTGTCCTCCTGCCTCCCAGACTCGGTGTCTGCCTCCTCTCCTTGCGGCTCTTCGGAGGGGCTGGGCAGGGAACAGGCAGGACTGAGGGGATGAAATGGCTCAGGGAAGAGCTGTGTCGCAAGGCTGCAGGTGACTAGAAGGAAGCTGGAGTTAGGACAGCCATTGGTACTGTGGGGATACAGCAGTGATGCTGAAATGGGCTTTGGACTTGAATGAGCCTCTGGCCAGATTACGTCAGTTAGGAGCAAGGCCCTTGGTACCAAGTCAGAACAAAAACATGGCCATAGCCAAGAGGAAGCAGGAGAGAAGCCCATGCTGATCTCTGATATAAGATGCAGTGAATAAACACAGATCTGAAAGGCGTGAGCAGAGCCACCCAACTGCTCAATTTGTCCCATGTCCACACATCACCTGAAGCATGCTCAGGCCTCACCAGGTTTAGAAATCTTGTCCTAAAACACATTTACTGCCTAAGAGTTGAGTGCATAACTTGGATAGTGATTATGGCAATGGTGTTTCAGCTAGGAGTTGCTGCTTGAGAATACCTGAAAGCTGACAGCCTCCAGGTTCACAGGAACACGATACGATTTCCTTGTCTCATTGCGCTTCACTGTTGTGCATTGTCCTCCATTGAATGAGTTGCCAAGAACTTCCCCTCGGCTTTCTCCTGCCAGAATGTGAAATCTAACAAAAAATTATTTCCAGAGTTTAAACAACCCCAGAAAGACATATAGACTTGAAACATTTAGTGGTATACAGCTGCATTGAATATTTTGTAGGTTTGAATGAAACGGTATAAGCATCTGCTTTGAAAGAAGTTCATCTACAAGAACTTCTCATTCACACTGAATTCACCTGAAAAACGCCGTAATAGCAATCCTGTTTCCTACTTTCCAGCAGTGCCTAACCCTCTAGATAATCCCAATATCAGCTTGAGACAGTCACTCTTAAGCAGAGAAACACCTAAAAATAGCCTAGGAAAATGAACAATCAGTTCTCCATTTCTACCACAAGTGATGTTACCAGAGTGCACTGAGTTCAAAATTCAATTAAAAAATGCAAGACTACCCAGGACAGGCATCCCATATTTAGGTTTTACACTGCTTAAATTAGTAGCCTGGAAGAGATGATGGTTGGTATCATGTGAAATGTATCATAGACAAACACATATATGTAGCAGAACATCTTCAACTTGAGCTGCAAGTTGCCTGTACATGATGCTCTGGTTGCTGTGAGGCAGGAAGGGTCACTCAGACAGCATTGCTCCCTGAGAGCTCTTTATCTAGTGCACCAGCAGTGCAGAGCAGGGCTGGCAGATGCAGTGGGCAAGTCCTAGCCTTGGTTGTGTTTTTATAATTTCTTGTTAATTTTAATTTGAGAGATTATGTGTTTTAATGGGATACTCTCACATGTTAATTGGGGATTGTGTTGTTTATGTAAATTAATGAGATAACAATCTCAAATTTATGGAAAATAAGCAAAGCTGGCTTACCCACTGCCTATTAACTGCACACCTGGGATGCTCTCATACTTTCTGTTACACACGGTCTTTTTCCGCTCACAATTTCTTTCATCAGAGTTGTCTCCACAGTCATTTTCTCCATTACATTCCAATTTTTTTGCAATACAGCGACCTGCACCAAAGAAACAGCAGCAGCAAGAAACTTTATGCAAAAATTCACCATGTCTGAGTGTAGAAAAGTGCAGTCTGTCTTCTTCCCTAGTAAAGGTGTGAACTTGCCGTAGGAATTAACAGCAAGACAGTATAATGCCTAGATTATTCCAGTAAGAAACAGTTGTTTCAGTTCTGCCAGTTTTGCCTTGCTTTGAAGCTGCAAAGGCTTAATTTAAGGTTTAGCAAAAGGATATGTGGATAAGGTTATTTTAAGGATAATCAGGTATATTTAAATTGAAGCAAGCAAGAAATACCCACAAATTTAATAAAAACAGTGTGGTTTATGTTCAGACAAACTCTATGGATGTGTTTATACATGAAAAATTTGTGCAAAGAAATATTATTGGAACAGAACTACTGTCTAACTATCATGGCCATATTGACCAGGCTAGAGATTGCACTTGAATTACTTTTAATTACAGAATAAACTGCAAACATAAGCTGCTACTAGCATATACGAAATCCTTAAGTAGACTTTTCCCCATGCTCCTTTTCCTTGGAATTTGTGCATGGAATATACAAGATCTGGACCATCTGGACCTTTTTTGTCTCAGTGTCTAATCTTTTGACTATCTAATAATGCAGCAGTTACGCAATGAAGATTATCATTACCATTTTCACATTGAAATTTATTCTTGCAATCAACTTCCACTATCTTGCAGAGCTTAGTTGGGAAGCATGGGCGAGAATCCACCAGCAGCTCAGTACAGGCCTGACCCCCAAACTGGGATGGTCCCAGGAGTGTCCGGACACGAAACTGAAAGGCAGAAGAAATAAAACCAGGGTTGTTTTTGTGAGCTGTTATTGTAGCTAGGTGCCCCCCAGGCAGGGCCACATGCCTCAGTGCTGCTGAAGCTTTATCAAAACCACAGCTCTGAAGGAAATAATCAGTTATTTTTGTCCTTACATCCTATTGCGCCATCATCCCAGGTAAGGAAGGCAGGGAACAGAAATCCAAGAGCCTCAATAGCCCTGACAAAGCATACATGATTAAACACCTGACAACCTGTGTTACATCATTAGAGGAATCAAAAGTTCAATCCCTGTATCTTCAGGTTTAAAGGTACAATAGGAAATGGTGTGGAACAGGCTTACAGAGATTTTTCCTGTTCTTTATCATCTCTGTTGAAAGAGAAAGAGTTTGACAGTGGCATGTATGCCCATCCCCAAACCAACTGGTTTAGCTCCCACAAAGGGGGCCTCTTGTCTGAGGAGCACTGGATGACTGGGGAGGACAAAAATGGTTTTCCTGAAAGTTTCTGTTACTAAAGATCTGGGAGAAAAATCTGGAGCTCACTGGGTTTTCTTTCCCCAAGTCAGTACCCTCCATGCAGAATAACAAAGCTGAAGGCTGCTGGACAAATCACTTTAGCTATGTTTCCCACTCCACTTCAAGGGACTGCTGGTGAGACCTGTCTGCATGTGACTGAACAGTTCCTCCTCTAAGAATCTTTCACCACTGGAAAAGCACAGTTCCTTGCAGACTTCTGTTACTTCCCTCCCTGTAGACAGACCCTGGAGTTAAACAATGCAGGAAGATGTCTAGTAAAAATCAGTAACAGAGTGATAATGAAGGGAGAGTGCAAGGAGCAACACCAGACCATCTGAAAGCTTTTGAGCTCAAGATAACCTTTCCTTGTACTCCATTTGGGATCCATAACACTCACTATATTATTTTTGTGAGCTTCCACCTCTTCATCCCTCCCCCTCAATGGGAGTTTGCTTACACCAGTCTTCACACTTACGTTGGAAGTCACGTCCTCCATTCTGATGGTTGTTTATATTTATAAAGGTTACAAGGTGTGATCTTTGTAGTTTGGAGGCAAAAATGGATCACAGTCCACAAAAGCTCCTTTTTGCTTGAAGCAGCAAATATGTTGCATCAATATTTAAAGTTAATAAAAATGAACAATGCTTCCATATATGGATGCATAGGTAATAAACTCAGCTATTTAAGAGGCTATTGATTACAAAAAAATCAGTTCAATTGAGAGCAATGCCCCCTTTCAGCTTTTGCAGCTTGTTTGCTGTCTCCCACTCTCTCACTGTTTCTCCCTGCTCTGCTCTCATCCTTTCCATCCCAGTTGCAGGATGGCAACCCCACAGGGTGGTTCACGTCTCATGCCTAGAACAGCTTCTTCATGTCTTCCTCATCCTGCATGGGCATCAGAAAGCTATATATGTATGTAAAGATATACTTATGATATCTGACAGGTTTTTCAAGATTGCTTTTCAGGCATGGATTTCTGAAGCTGAGCAGGACATTCAGAGGAGAGCTGTAGGCTGTGCCTGCACAGAAACTCAGAGCTGCTATCATGGTCAGCCTCAAAGCTCAGCCCCACCAGCCACATAACTACCCCAAACAATCTGCACTCCACTCCCCTTCACTACCTACAACCTTACATTTGCCAGAGCTTGGTTTCTTTAGGTCAAATTCACTTGAACCTGACTTTCCACCTCTTCCCTCTCTGCCATCTCACCCCTGAGTCTACCATCAATCAACAGACACAACCCAAAGGAAAAAAACACCACTCTGGGGCTTTGTTCCACAGATACTAAGTACCTCCACTTGTTTTTTGTGTAGGCCATAAAGGCTGGGGGAATGGTGCTCTGGATTTCTTAACAGCAAGCTCAAAATAATCCTGTCTATCAGTGTAAGATACAGCCTGAGCATTTCTAGGCAGTGCTGGTTAGGATTTGCCAGTTAACTCTTTTCAACAGATGATTTGAGCCTGTTATTCTCCTTGTCTTTAGAACTTACAGAATGCTATGGATAAGTTAAAGATTCTGTGACTTTCTCCTGCTTAAACAGACACGCGAACTCTACAACTTTATTTATGCTTTATATGGAAAAATCATCTTTAATAATGACAATGGAACTTTTGAAGCAAGTTCTCATAAATTGATTTACACTACTAAATCATCCCTTTCTGTTTCGATCTGCTTCTTTTAACTTGTTCTCTCCATCTTCTACTGTTATAATTCATAACCAATTTCCCTTGTTAACTTAGACTCTCATCTTGCAGAACAATTGCCATAAAGTTTAATGTCTGAAACAAAGACGTCTCTTAAGCATAATTTCTTGCATTTAACACATATATAACATTTTCTACCTACTTGTTTTTTAATGCATGGGTCACAGTCTGACCAAGGGCCAAAGTCTCCAAGCAGACAGTTGATAGGACATGTTTGCTGGTTACATGCACGAGATTCCTGCTTTGTGCACAGCTGGTCACAGAAATTTTGGCTATAATATTCATCCATTCTTATTTGCCTAAAAAAATTTAACAGGTTATGCTCGGAATGAATCATAGACAGATCATAGATGTTCTCTAACTATGGGTGAAGGTTGATAAAGAAAATTATTTGATCCCAAAGAAAAAAAATTGAGAGATAATAGGTAGTTGCAGAATGTCGCTTGAAAGAAAAATCCAAATATGCCTTAGGTTTACAGAGCAATTCTTTTTTATTCATGTCACTTCAAATGTGCCAGAGAATAGCTACAGAAAGAGCCAGGAGGAAAAGAGGGGATTTCTCACAAGTTTAGAGTATACCACTGAATTGCATCCAATTTGGTGCTGCTGAATCTTTATTTGACTTTAACTGTGGTCATAAAATTAATCATACAGGGAGGAACTTTCTGTAGGCTTGCCGTACTGGAGCTCACCCCTCCCATGGCATTGCCCTGCACTGGGCAGAGCTCCTGGAGCAGGGCACTGAGTCCTGGCCCCGTCTGCTCTCAGGGGCTGGTTGCTCAATGCATGCTGCCAGCAAGGTCATCACAGGACCTGGCTGTTCTCTCCTCACTACGTGTGTTGGCAGATGTAGGTTTGTTTGGAGGCACTGTAATGATCTCTATATATAATTTTGTAATTTTTAAGTCTTGCAATTAAGACATAATCTATTCATCTGGTAAACACTTTGATATGACAATTTTTCTCAGTATATTATGGAAGCTGGAGCTTCAGACACATGTCCCCCTCCCCAGAAGTGGTATTTTCTCAGAATAAATAGAAACTTAGAAGTAGTGAGATAGTTTGGCCCTACCTGTGCCTGGTCTGTGTGCCATAATTGCAGGTTTGTGAACACGTAGACCACGACCCCCATGGGTAACGTTCACAGTAGCATCCCCGGCTGCTCCCAGTCACCAGGCTCAGCAGGATCAGGTGCATTAACATAGTCTTGTCCATAGTGAAGTTGTCCATCTACAGCACACAGACAGGTAACAAAAGCTCAAGAAACTTACAGTTGTGCCTGTATCCTTAGAGAGACATCTCTTCTAATTTGCAAAGTCTGTAAATCTGCTTCACAAGACAAAGTTGCTAAGCAGTGTACCTAGAAAGAGATGATAATGCATGATACACATTTATCAGTAATTTAATTAATACTCTAAGGACCAGAAGTCACGATGACTTCTTTGGCCACTTATTTATCAGGAGTACTAATCACGATTGTGCATTATTTCTATTTAAGAAGTTGCTTATAAATAATTTTGAATGTGACAAATAAAGACCTGCTTTTGCTCTTTATTGCTTAGAAGTATTCTAGATATTTTCTAAAAATAAGAATAAAAGCATGTGACAGCTCTTCCTATAAAACATGTAAAACAACAAACAGGACCTTAAGAGTAAGCAGCCCCATCTATTACCTGTAACCGATTCACTTTCACGTGCCTATAAACCCCCTTTGCATAAGTGAATCCTTCCTTCAGCTTTTTGTTGTTCTTAGTTTTGACTAGCCTGTCTAAACCACAAACCATCACTATTCAAAGCTCATCCGAATTTTCTACCAAAGACAGAAGACAGAACACGTAGCCTATTTCTTACTCCAGTGGTCAGTCAAACTTTATTTGATGAGGCAGAATGTTACAGGCAATCCTTAGGAAGTAATAATGTGTAGTAAACTTGAAAAATGTTTTCCAGACAAACTATTTATTCATTGAAAAATGCAAAAGAATTTTCCCCCTCATGATGAGATTGAATCAACACCAAATTTGATAGCTGTTACAGGAGAACATTATCATTTTGTTTTGTTTCAGAAAAACCCAAAACCCAACAGGAAGCTTTGAAAGCAAAGTATTTATTTTAATATAATACTCCAAAAGATTTCATTTTGAAAAGTTTGAAATGAAATGTGCAATTGTTTTCTATTTTAGGTCTTTAGCCACATATGCTATTATGATTTTTATACCTTGCTGAGAAAAATGAAATTGCATCAAGTTAAAACATTGCTTCCTTCTTTAATAAAGAAAGGCAGTAAGTCTTCACACAGCTGTCATAGTGAGAACTCAGAGCACTTTTTACACAATAATTCATCAATGAACAAGCCTTTCAGAGAGATTTAAGTATAATGAAACCCAAAATACGGTAAAACCAACGACAGAGAAATCAGCAGTCTTACCAATGAGCCAAGAAGAGAACGGGTATTACATCCTTTTCCTTACCTGGCTCCTTGCACCAACACTGCCAGCTTAAAAAAGAGATGAAGCCCTGCAGAGCAATTACTTTGTTCATTCCTTCACTGTACTGTACATAGAAAAACACTGTTTATTCTTGTCCGTGAGCAAAACTCCAACAATCAATACATCAGAAGCATATCAACAGCCGTATAAATGTAAGTACATGAGAGATTAATTCAACATTTTAAAGAAAAAAAGAAAACACAAAACACTTCCCCATATGTCTTGTAACCTGTGTGCATTGAAGGCAACAACAAAAGCTTCCGTATCAACTTACTGTAAGACTGTTAGCTTGGTGTGACCTTGGTGTGGTTTGCTGCAGTCTCTTAAGTGAAAGGTTGGAGGTTTTGTTTGATTTGGTTATCCGTTAATGAAGGCAGATCTGATCTGGTGGCAGAAACGATCAGAACAGAACAGCGTCCTCACCAGCACCCCCAGAGAGACACATTCTAGAGAACTGTGGAGGAACAGCTCCTCGTACAAATGTAGCTGCCCAACACGAGCTGAGAGAAATAAAAATACCTTTGCATTAGGCCATAATGGCTTAAAGCATTGCAGGTCTCCTTGTGCTGCCCGATAGGGCTGCACAACCTCTCTGCTCGCAGTTGGAAGGCAAGAGAGTGAGAATCTGGTAAGATGGCAAGCGTTCATAATTCATTATTGCTTTCACCAGGAAATAGAAGACAGAGTCCAGGCCAGGGCAAAATATCTGTTTACTGCTGCACCCTGTCTACAAAAGTGGGGCTCCCTGAAAAAGCAAAAATCCAAATACATTTGAGGTTACTTACAGTTCTTTGCCTTTTGCCCTCCATGGTGAGCTCTGGGCACACAGTGACCCTGGAGAAGTGCAGCCAGCAGACAAGAGGTGCTGAGTGCCTCTGCCTTCCAGTATGGACACCACCCCAAGACCGAGGTGCCAAGGCAGGAATTAAAATGGAAAGTGAGAGAATACACCTGTGCAGAATAGAAACAGCAATGACAAGCACAAACCAAGGAAGTAGTTTGCCCTAAAAAAACAATCAAATTTTGGAACAGAACCCAAAACCTCCCAAATACCCGGCATGTGTCCAACCCAGAGGGCAATGCTGAATTGAATCCCCCTTCACTCCAGCAGACTGGCAGAAACATGTCAAGATGTCAGAGTCCTCAAAACATATTTCTCAATGTGTTGGGACCCAAGGTCATATATATCCTTGAAAAAGAAAAAAACTCAAAGCTTCCTGCATAGCTTCATTTTCCAGTTGTCTTTGCAGTTTTTTGGTTTTTTTTTTTAAGTTTGGCCAAGGAAGTGTTGTTACACATCTTGAGGACACAATTTGCAAACTGATGTTCTGCCAGATTCTTATTACATTGTGTAAACTTGCCATAAGAAATCAAAATAGTCATCACTGACTCCAAGGTTGCTGGTGGGTGGGATTTGTAAAGTTATGTGAAAAATACTGTCTTCTACCTTTCAGAAAGCATCTCCTAACCCTCAGCACTTCCAGCTCACTGAGGGCAGCCCCTCCAGCCCCAGTGGGACCCCAAACAGGAGATGCCTGGCTTCTCCCAGGCTTATAGAAAAAAACCACAGCTGTGAGCTGCAAGTCAGTGTTTATAGCAGTATAATGCAGATGGCTAAAAGCTTCTGAGAAACTACTTTCACACTTTGTCTCAACAGGAAAACAAGGAGTTACTAAAAAAGTGTATAAATTTTAAAATTATTACAAGGAAACGGCACTTCACACAGTCTACAAGCAGTCTGTGCTGTTCATAATCAGAGAACAAGCTAGCAGACAAGCACACAGTTACCATTAACAGAAATTTTAGGTGGAGACTGGCACTGGTAGACTTCACAACAAAGTCAGGGCTTGAGGACAGCATAAGTACCTCCATATTGAATCCTTAGATGGGTGTTCATGTGAACTTAACTCAGTTGCCTGAAGCTGATGGGCCATAACAGCAAAGAGCACTGCTTGGGCTAACTCACGTTTTGGCAAAGCCGTGTGCAACTGCTGATGTGCCGAGGAGGTTGTCAGCTCATCTGCAAGTAGAAGAGCTGATCAGAAGAATGAAGGGTCTGGACCAGGACAACGAAACTTGCACTCATGTAACCAAAGAGATTAGAGAAAGGAGCTTTTCCCAAGTGTGGCAGCTCACCTTGTGACACTGCAGGACTGCTCTCCATATATATAATTCAGTCCCACACAGGTTTTATCTACAGGATATCCTCAGAGCAACCTCACTCTCCTCTGCCCTGGATGGAGATCAGCACTTGCATATATGCATCCTTCCTTTACACCATAGGATGTGTTAGGGCATCTGAACAGCAGGCAATACACTAGTGCTGACACTTCACTTCTTGTTCACTTTCTGTCCTCACAGTCAACTACTCACAAGATTTCCACATGACCTTTTAGAAGTATGAGAAATCAAATAAGTTTGCTTAGAGATACAAGCGCTTAGAAATTTAGTCAGCAATACGGCAAGTGATGGCTCATGCAAACAAGGGTGCCTTCCAGGACTGATTTTCACATGGAAAGTCATCAGCACCAAAAGATGCTCTTCCTCTGGACTGCGGTCCTGCAGGCTCTCACATCCATATCATGCTGTGCCTTACCAAGTCTCTGGTCTCAAGCTCTGGTGCAGTATTCCCCAAAGGCCAAAGCACTATCCCTGGAATCAAACTGGGAGCAAGCCAGAGAGGTCAGTGTATAGATGCATGCAATTTTACAACACTCAGACTTTGGGAGTGTCTGTGCACATATCCATAGCCTCAATTTCATTATTTCTACAAAAAATATTTCTCCAGCAAAACAAACATAACATGCATTCATCTCTGCTGCATTGTGTTTATAAAAGATCATTTTTCAAAGAATGAGGAAATGTTATCTCAAAGGGAGCGGAGAAATCCAATGACTGACTATTCTGCCTGAGATTGTAGCATTTCTAGCTGGGTTTCACAAGGTCATGCCTCATCTATTTCATCCTATATCTAATTCTCCTATTCAGAAAAGACATATTATCCTCCCAAGTCAACCGCTATCCTCCCCTCTGAGAGCAACCTGTGTTCTCACCCCAAACTCAGAGAGAAGATCTAGAACTATAAAGGGGAAAGAGCAGAAGGAAGGGAGCAAACACGACATTTTCTGGGAAGTAAGCAAAACAGAAGTCAAACAGCTCTTCAATGTAAGTGACATCCTTTGCTGCTTTCCAGATCCCCTAGGTGCAGAGAAGGGAAAAACCATCCTGTCCCATAAAATTCAAAACTGTAGACTCTTACCACCTACCTCCAGTTCTTCGGATAATGAATAGCAAGAGTTTACTGAACTGCACCCCTCATCTCACACACATCTTGAAGACATAGCTTCAGCTGTCTGCTCTCTGACAGTCTGGAGTTTTAAGAGCATAAACTGATACTATTCACTAGATACTTTTTCCCCCTCAAATCTTTCTGAAAACAAAGTACAAAAAAAACCTCTCATCCCTATATGTCAGATTAAAATTTAGTATCAGGCTGGATTGGGAGGAAAATACACTTTGCACTTAATTCAATAATTCAGTGAGGTATTTTTCCTCCTCTTTAAACTTTTGTCACCCTATATGCCCCCCGCATATTGAAGGGATATTGACACAAAAGAATGAAGGCACCTTTAAGCAAGAAAGGCCATCTGAATGGCTTCAATACTGAGCTGTTTTGACATATCCTGTGGCAATAAGAAAAGTGAACCATAAAATATCTTATTTACTCTGTCCATTGCTGGGCTGTCTGATGACAGGGGTGGCACTGCCCCTGGCATGGCATGGAGGTGACGGGCAGCCTTGCCTGCAGCCAGGCGCCTGTCACTTGTGCTCTGCTTCACTGGGAAACCCACGCCGCTGCTCCTCCCTGGCTGCCACTGTTGATCTGAAGGAGGTGTAGGATCGAAGAGCAGAGGCAAGGGCTTTGAGAAGAGGGGGTTTATAGCACAGAGGATGCTGTGAAACAGCAGCACCTGTGGAAGAAAACAACTTCTGTCAGAGCATTGTGTTAGTGGATTCAGATTTTATGCTGCAGGATTTGAAAGCATTGAGTTGCAGTTGCCCTCTCCAGTTGCTTTGTCGAATGAACAGTCAGGCATTCCCTCTCTTATATAGAATTTTCTGCTCATTTCTTTAATTAACAAGCTGGAAGTATTTGGTGCATCAGTAGTAGGCCAGGACTCAGGACTTCATCATGGTGGGGGTCAGCACCAAGGTCATTCTGGGGCAACTGCAAGCAAAACTGGCAACAGCTTCTGAAAACATGTTCAGGTGGCTTTGCTCCAGATCAGGCACAGTTCAGGGTGTTTAGCTCTGAAAAGCAAATTCAGTGCTTGCGTCACCAGGAAGACCCAGCACGAGTCTTGTTTGCTGAGCCTCAGCCCTGTTGCTTGCACCCCATGGTAAGGCTGGGCTGGAGCCAAGGAGGGACACCTCAGCTCAGCATCCTCCTTCGTTTCCATGCTGTCAGGCTACTGTTTTGTCACTTCTTCATCCCACAGATCACCTGTAAATTAAATTAAGACTTTTCATCTTTAGAGGCCACATTGGATTTCATCCCCATTAACACCCAGCAACTGCTCTGAAGCAATGGACTGAAGCACGACCATGAGATTAGCTGAGCACAACTACAGCACAGGTGCATTCCCCCAAAGCAGCAAAAGCACCCCTTCTGCCAGGGGCTGAAATGCTTAGAATTGGGTTTTATCTACCACACAGTGGAAAAACAAAATTCTGGAGAAACTAAATCCTGGTTTCCATGCTTGTAAAGCACCTTACCAGCAGAGGAGAGGTCAGGGAACAAACCAGAAACATTGCATACAGGCATTCACTCAGCACTCAGCCACCTCACCTCCTCACAGAGGGTGGATGGAAAGTGGGTCACCCTTTACACAACACCCTGCTTGCCAAAGCAGCCACCAAGGAAGGAGGAAGTAGCATCTGAATGAAGAGAGTCTGAGCTGATCTATCTCAGAAGAGAGTCATGCATCCTCCATTGCATGAGCTGCAACACAGAGCACCAGAATCCCTCCTGCACCACAGCAAGGAGCCTGCAGCAGCCACCAGCGCAAGGTTTATGGGGAAGGAAGGAGGTGACAAAGCATCTGGCACTAGCTAGTGGTTCAGGTACGCAGCTGGATGGAGGATGGGGCTGCTGGAGGAAGGAGCTGGACTGCCTGACTCACACCTTGTATTAGCCCAGGTGAATGTGACCCTACCTTATAACATTTTTCAGAATCAATAAAAGCTATCATTAAGTAGCTACTATTCAAGCTGCTTGTATGTTGAGAAATTTGCATCTAAAGCATGCCTACTATATGAAACAAGTGATTCATTTAAGTATTTTGTTTCCTGGTTAATACTTCACAAGTACTAATGAGACGGCATTATTAGTGACCAGTAAAACATACTCTGATCATTATTTTTATAAGAGACCAAATGAAATGTTTGTCAAAACTTTAATGGAAATTGCCTTTTTAACATTTTTCATAGAAAATACCTACTTCCCCTATTTTTTTTAAATGTGAAAACTTGCATTTTTGATGACTGACATTTTTAAAAGGGGAGGGTTTTCTTCCTTCTTTTTCTCCTCCTCAAGAAAAAGTAGAAATTTTTACTTGAAAAAAGCTTGAAATTAATTTGAAAAACATGGACATATTTTTCCATTGCCTTGCAATTTTTTTTCCGACAGTTCTTTCTGCTAAATAGATCTAATCTGTGGTGTGCCCAGAAAAACCTGAATCACACATGTACACAGCCACCTTCCTACAACCCTATGAGTGCTTAAATCAAGGTGATTAAGCTTGACAAGAACAAATCACAGAGCAGGATTTCCTCAGTACAGTTATCGCTCAGTTTTTCATGCATCCAAAACAAAAAAGACTTAAACCAAACCTGCAAGAACCTTGTGAAAAAATTATCTCCTAAAAGATGCACCTGGAGAGGTCTCTTCTTGACTTGAAGGGCTTGAAAATCTGCTGGAACTGCCAAAACTGAAACTCATTAGCCTCTTCCAAGGCCAAAAATGTGCCCCTTCCCCATACTGGTTGTAATAGTCAGCTGCCAGCGCTGGGGCTCCCAGCTCCTGGGCCGAGCAGCCTGCAACGCTGCTCTTCCCGCCTGCGGTCGGAAACCTATACACATCCCCTGAGGCCTCTCCATGGGGAGAACAGCATTTTCTGTTCATGGTATCCCTATTTTACATGCAGAGCAGGTACCCCAGGACAGCTTGGGCCCACAGGCAGCATCCTGGGGGGTCCCTTTCCACCACCTCTACATGGGCTGCCTGGATCAATCTATAATTTATATAATTTATCATTTAATTTATAATTATATTACATATATTAAAGGTATCATTTATAATACATATTTTATATAATTTCTGATTTCTGTAAGCACACAATTTACTGGGGTAGAATCCTCTGTGGAGGACAAGTCAAAGAGGGGCTTGTGTCCCAGCGAATAACACAACTTACAAAACACGACTGTGTGCCCTTTTTCACCGAGGATGAGCTGAAAAGGGCAAGTTTCCCATATGCAATCCAAAGACATGTGACTTCAACCTTCACAGAAGTGAGTGGTTTTTGCTCCATCAAGGCTTTTAAGGATCACCCAGATTATCATAGGACCCCCTAGCCTGCAGAGGGGTGAATGCAGGAGAGGGTCAGCAGATTTTCAGCCTCACGCTCTCGTTCTGCTTCATCAACCAGCATTGAGGGCCTGGCCCACAGTTCACGTGGGCTGGCACCACCACTTTGTCCTACTCTGGTCATCTATCATATGGCAATGTGAGACCAGGGTCTCCTCATTTGCAGTTACCTCCTAAATTACTCCCAGTCACTCTTGAATTCATTGCACAAATTAACTCCCTCTTGGTACCTGCAGGCACTGGAGCACTGGGGTAGGAGATGGATGCTGAGATCTGAGACTGCGAATAGGGCTGGAGATTTGGGATCCCTGAAACATCACCCAGCAAGTCATGCTGGTAGCTGCATCTGTGTTTTGTTCTTCTACGAGAAATGCCAGTACTTCTGGAGTGCTAGCAAACAGGAGGGACAACAGAGCTGCGAGGCATTTATGTTCCATAGTTGAGCAGGTATTCTAGGCAAAAGACAGGAGAAAATACCTGTCATTTCATGTATCAAATAACTCTGCGACTGTATCAGTGCTCACGGTACCGCCGTGAGCACCTGTGAGCGTACCTAGAACTCAGGAGACAGCAGTTTGTGCCACAGCTGATTTCCCCAGTATTTACCAGGGCAACCACTCCCCCTCTGCAGCGAGGGAGCCAGGGTGCGCATCGCCCTCCAATGGGCTTTGCAAACTCCCGGGGAACCAACTCTCGAAAGCTGACCCAAGTCATGGAAAGTACATGGGGAAAAGGCTCTGTTCCAGGCCAGTTTGCTGGTAGGTCTCAACTTCCTGAAAGAGATAACATGGTGCTGAAAACACTGAAGGTCAGAAGGTAAGTTCCTGCCTGATAGAAAAAAGGATAGAAAAAACTTCAAAAGCAACCATGTGAAGCAATAGGGGTCCCTGATAAACAACGGTGTTTACTATCAAAAAAGTTTGATAATCATCAATCAAAGCATCTGGCAATCCCCTTGTTTGATTAAACCAGCACCCAAAAGCCACCCCATAGGGAAGAGTTGAAGGGAACTGGGTGCATCCCTAATCACTGCTCCTGTCCCAGCACTCCCATTCCCTGCTCAGACTCACTGCCTCTGTGCAGAAAGAGATGATCCTCTGATTCTCATGTTTTCTCCAAGGCCTTTTGAAGTCCTGGGACAATTTCCCTTTCTCAGCAGAATCTAAACCATCACAGTCAGCCTTGTCCTTTACTGGATCGGGATCAGTGGCAGTTTCCCTGGGGCAGAAGCATCCCACTGCCTCTGCGTATGCGGTGCTGTGGTACTGCCTTTCCTGCAATACAGCCTTAGCAACCTTCCACATAAATGAACCTGAGCCAGCACTATTGTACTGGGCTTGAGTGTTTGAAAGAGGTATAATTTAAAAGGCATCTACATGTTTTATATGCTTGTATATATATTACATACATGTATTTAAAAGATATCAGATCTGGATATATAGATTGCACCAACTTCTCCTTTTGTTCCTTCATCTGCGTGAGTAGACATAAATCCCAGAGTGTGCTGGGGAAACCAAAAGCTTTAGTGGGTTCATGCTGGAGGATGTTGACACAATGAGGACTTATCTGTCCTCTGCAAATCCATTCTGCAAGGCTTTGTCCATCAGCTCAGGCTCAGAATAGTTCCTGTACCACAGCTGGCAGTGGATGAGGGCAGAAGAGAGCTTTTTTTGCTTAACTGCCATTGCTCAGAGGCAACATGGTTATGCTTGGTTCCTGCTGCACTAGAGAGCTGTGGCACTTGGCTGCATACAGGTATTTTGCAGGCAAGAGTAGATTCATGGCTGTGGGGTTTCCTCCTCTCTCGGATATTCTCAAGTTGGTAAAGTTCAGCCCCAGAGAGAGGCATGGGTTGATGACAGTTTGGCATTCATCAAAGACTAGATTTAGACTACATATAAGGAAGAAATTTTGTACAATGAGGGTGGTGAGGCACTGGAACAGGTTGCCCAGAGAGGTGGTAGATGCCCCATCCCTGGAAACATTCAAGGTCAGGATGGACGGGGCTCTGAGCAACCTGATCTAGTTGAAGACGTCCCTGATCATTGCAGGAGGACTAGATGACCTTTAAAGGTTCCTTCCAACCCAAACCATTCTATAATTCTATGATTCTAAATTTCTTTTCGCTGGTGCTTTGTCCCCAGCCTGGCACATTTATGGGGAGGGAGTCATGGAGCCCAGCATGGGAGTGACCACCCTACCGGGAACTGCACCACTTGCTGCTGGATACGCACCCTGGGGATGGGTTTGAGGCAGTAATATTTTCCATGCCTGTGGCAGGGTGGGGGGTAGAGGGGGTGTCTTCCTGACAGTGTTAGTGCCTGGCTTTCTGTCTGATACAGAATGAGAAAAGAAACAAGAGTGGCATATCTTGTCTTATTTAGGAAAGTTTATACAGCACTTTAGTGCTAAGGACAGACATGAACAAAACCGAGGAAGGAAAAAGGATTTTCTTTGTTGCTGTACAACTTTTTCACATCATAAAGGCCCTGTGCTATATAAAAGCACGGTCCTGCAAGCAATGATATGTGTAAATAACTTTATACCTCCAAACAGGCTTTTTGAGGGACTTACATTTAAAGCAATTAAGATATGGAATTGCACAATCGTTAGCAAAATTCCTGCAGCTTTACCGCAGGCAAACTTCACCACTAGGGAGCACCAATAGACAATTTTTTAGAGCTTTTCTGTATTGAAATCAAACTACAAATATAAAATACAGAATGCGTTTAACACTGACACAACAAATATTTTAACTTGTGATTTTTTAATACTGCCCATTAGAAACTAGATGAATCAAGAGTAATGGGGCAAGAGATTTTAATTTATTTGATCACTAAGCAAGGTGTGTAAATTGATACCAATCAAGAGCTCTGATAATTCATCTCTACTACTTGTGGATATTTTTTTCCAAGTTTCTGTATGATTGGTAACTTTATCACAATAAAAAAAGACAAATACCAGGCACCGAAGGAGCTTTTCTCCACCAGATATGAACCTTCTAGGTCAAATCCGAAGTACATTACAGAGCCAAGAGAACAAACAGCTTGTTTTTTTCTGTGGCAAATCAGGATTAGAGGTTCCTGACAGTGTTTGGTGCGACTCAGAGTAGACAGAGAAAATTCAGAGCTGTAGCTCAAATTCCGGTATACACAGCAGAACTGACTGACCAGAGATGGTTGCTAACAGCTCACCCAGTACATCTTCAATTCCTCCTCCCATTGCCAGAAGCACAACTACATGTCCTCCATACCCTCTCTTTCTGTCTGAGTTGTACACAAAACATCAGCATTGCTGTCATGTCTGTGCAGAGTGGGGTGACATTACAGATGGTGCCAGACTGTGCTGTGAAACTCTCTGGCCGTTCTGGTTTTACCTAAACACCCCATCAGCCAGATTCCATGAGGACATTCAGGAGCCTCAGGACATTGAAATGAAGGCAAGGCTCACGTCAACACAATCTCGACTCCTAAATGGCTTTGTGGATACAGACCAATGTGTATAATAAACTGTCATTAATGTAAGATTTCACATCTTATCTTCTGCTTCTAACGGTAGAAGATGGGATTAGCCTTGATTACTCAATGACTCAGGAGCCACCCAAGTTGCAGCTCTTCCTAATCTTCATTTTCCCCAACAACCAGGATGTGCACTCATGGCAGTGCCACAGTGCCATCCATTTGGAAAGCAGCCCTGGCATACCTCACACCAATTGCCAGGAGATTTGACTGGAGACTAGTCTGTAGCCACTGCTCAAAGGGGTCCCCACCGTGGCTGGTGCCATGACTGCAAGGAAATTCTCCAAGCAAAAAATTCTCCAAGCTGTAGCTGTCAAAAGACACAAGATGCAAAGCTCTACAAACCTGATGCTGCAAATGACGGCACACTGAGCACTCTTACGAAAACCCTTCTGGTTATTGTATGAAACTAAACTGCATTCATCTAGCCTGCTGTGGTAGCCCATTTCCAGTTGGATTAAGGCTCTCCCCTTCCCCAATGGCATGTTATTTCATACCTTGTTCTTCCCAATAGTCATATCACTGTAGTGAATATGCTTTAAATGTCAAGAGAAGGTGTAATTGAATTCAGTAGGAAAGCTCCTATTCACTTGTACATTGCAATGACATTTAAGGTGACATTCCTGACCATGCACAGAGGGACAGCTTCTGCGCCACAGTGCTGCTCGGCTGGCCAGGGACCCCAATCCCCAGCTGGGGACTCCTTAATGTGTGTTTGGGGGCAACAGGGATGGGAGCAGAAGTGAGGCAGCTGAGATGAAACTGAACTGAGAACAGGTACATGCCTGAGTTATGCTTGATACGCTCAGCAAAGCTGGATAGGAGAAACCATACAGAGGGTGAAAGTCTTGAGGGTCGCTGGGCATTGCATGGGCTGTACAATGCAGTACAGAAATAATGCCTTATGCAGCTAGAAGCTGCTTACCCTTTACCATCAGAACAACTATCTTAAATGTCATATCTTAGAGACCCCACTTCTGACCTCCCTTTATAGTCATATCACCCATCTAAAGGTTGTCTCACCAAAATGCCTTGGAAGCCATGCACTTAGTGGAACAGCCAAAGTTTGTTGGGGAACAGGGGTGTGTGAAAAGGCCCTGAGCTGTGAGGGGTCCCAAGGTCTCTGCTGCTGCAACTCTGCCGTGCTTTGACCAATGATATTTGTGAGCAGACCTAAAAATCAAACCATGGCTCTTGTCAGCTGAGATGCAAATGCTTAACATCAGGGCTCATGAAAACCGTCAGTCTGCAAAGCTTTTCCTCTGGCTGACTGGTACATACATGACCCAGCCTGTTCACCTTTTCATTGCAGGGCAATGCTGACTATCAAAGAACTGAAGATCAGCCTCAGGTTTGCACAGAGCCCATCTGTATCTGACAAGACTGCTTGCCCTGCAAGGTCCCAGAGCCAGCAAAGCCAGCTTCAGCAAACCAGGGAGTGAACTGCAAGGTGCATGTGCAGGCAAGATTACCTCTGCTTATTTGGGCTCATGTCCTGAAATAGTCATGTATGCATGTCCTGGTTTCAGCTGGGATAGAGTTAAATTTCTTCCTAGTGCTGTCTTTTTGATTTAGTATGAGAAGAATGTTGACAACACACAGATGTTTTCAGTTGTTGCTAAGTACCCTGCTAGTCAAGGACATTCAGCTTAAAAACAAACAAACAAACAAACAAACAAAAACAACAACAACAAAAAAGCATTGGGAGGGAGCACAGCCAGGACAGCCAGCCCAGCTGGCCAATGGGGTGTTCCATACCATGTGATGTCATGCTCAGTATATGAATGGTAGGCGTGTTCCAGGAAGTACCGATCGCTACTTGGTTATCGGTCAGCGCGGGTGGTGAGCCATTGCATTGTGCATCACTTATTTTGTATATTCTATCATTACCATTATTATTTTCCCTTTTCTGTTCTATTAAACTGTCTTTATCTCAACCCATGAGTTTTTCTCACTCTTACCCTTCCGATTCTCTCCCCGTCCCACTCGGTGGGGGGGGGGAGTGAGTGAGCGGCTGCGTGGTATTTGGCTGCCTGCCAGGTTAAACCATGACAATGCAGTAACATACCTGCTTGCAGTGAAGCTGTCCGTCAGCTACCAGCATCTAACAGTCAGCCTTCTCCAAAGGAAGTGTTGGATGAATCCTACTGCATCTTTCCAAGGACAGAGACTCCCCTTTCCTGCAACCATCCCTGTGGAAAGCAGGGAGATGGGCTGAGCCCTCCCTGCTGAAGCTTTTGGCTTGCCTAGGCCATCCCGTCCCCCCACCCCAACAGTAGCAGGAGGAGCTGGCCCTGGAGGCAGGCCATGCTCGGAGACATCAGCTGCAGCAGGACAGTGCTCTTTGCCCAAGCTCCACCACTGCTGAACCTGCATTTCTGGAAAGGCATAGGAGAACACGAGACAGCCCTGACCTGATGCTAATGAACTCAGTCACAACTGCATCGCTATAAAATGGTTTCAATGCCATTCAGCTCAGCTGAGATATTTTTGTTTCATGCTGGTGCAAGTGGGAAATGTTGAACTTTAATGTGCGTGCAGTGATTGACAGGCTCATGAGGTGATCCAAAGATAGCCCACTATCTATCTGAGACAGTGTTTAAAACCGAGCTTACAGTAGTCAATCCTTCTTTAGAGACTTAATAAGTTTAACAATCAACCCAGTAGGCCAATGCTCACTTCACAAAAATAAATCCTGAGGACAGAGAGTGAATTCAGGTAGCTTTCAGCCCCTTAAGCCAGCCCCACTGAAGACAAAAGATGATTTATGGTGTACCTGTTCTGCAGATAAGCAGGAGACTTGAGGCAATTCTGTAATTATGCATGTGCCCTCCCCTGGAAGCAGTGGCTATTTTCATACCACAGCCCAATAAAGGAAATGTGAGAGGCATCTGTGCTTTGTTTATAGCTCCATTAGCCTTTCTTGAACTGTAAATTACTTGGCAGCAGCTGTGACAAAAGGGAAAGACAGGGCTGGATTCCAAACCAAAAGTTTGAAGTTCACAGCTAACTCAAGTCTTCCAGATTTTACTGCCTAAAGTTATAGTCCCTTTGAATAGTTACTCCATAATTATAAAACTCATTAGTGGAAATTGATACATTTAGTACCTATTTAATTGTAGACAGATTACTGTAAAATATATTTTTTTATATATAAGTGCTTTATAACATTTCAACTATGACCATTTTCCATAGCAGTCTTCACCCTTATCTCCTCCTTAGTCTTCATCATTCAGTGAATAGAAAAGAAAAGAGACAAATGGGTTTGAGGTCTGCCTAGCACACTTGAAATTTTCAGAGTGAGGGGAGTTAGGAACAATAAATTGTACTTTTCTCCCATTTCCAGCCCCCTGGTTTAGCCACAATGACAACACTAGGAGAACATAAAGGCACAGCCTGTGAGGGCCAGCAGCAGGAAGCACAGTGCTGTAATGGCATCTGGAGCATTATTAGTAGCACAGTTGTGAGTAATTGCATTAATTGCCTTTAATTACACTCTGTGACCTGAAACAGGCTGCTTCCAAGAAACATGACACACTACCAATCACGACGCATTTAGAAAGTAACTTGAACAAGTATATGGTTAGATCTTTCTAACCAGAGCTGCAGCTGGAATGACAGATGTGTGCATGCGTATTTGTGTGCTTGTTTTACAGGTCATCCACAACAGAAGTTGAGAAGCAAGCAGCAGGTCCTTCTTCACATAGGAAACCCTATACAAAGTATTCCCAGAAAAAGGGCAAATCTGGAAATGGTGCTTTGCTTTCCTTTTCCTGGGACTAAACATCATCTCTATCTTCTGCCATTAGTGTCCCTACCCCTATAGAAAGACTTTAGAGACGACAGGTTACACCACTGTTTCTGCTGGATGTTAACATCTTTGCCATGGGCACGATGAGAGCTGTAAGTTACCAGAGCCTTCCACAAATCCCAAAAGGAATTTTTTCTCAAAGTCAGCTCTGTCCTCTTTTTAGTTACAGTTCTGCAAAAATGAATAAACATTTACATGTATGCATTTTTGTGGTGAAGCAATTCTGTCCAATGCTGGACAGAATTTACTGATGAAATACAAAAGTCAATGGAGTAGTGGCATTAGAAAGGCATGCTCTCAGCTCTCCACCCAAACCTTGGGATGGACCTAAACTCCCTGTCCAGCATCCCAGCAGCAGAGCCAGGAGCTGTGGCTGTAGATTTATCTAATGATGCTTTGCAAGTGCACACATGCCTCTGTGGCAGGCAGACAGGCTCCTGAGATGGTTCTGCTGATGAAGCCAAGATGACTCTTTCTCTTGTCACTCCTCGTGTCCTACAGTGGGATGGAGTTGCCATGGTGGTGTTGCCATGCCATCTTTACATTGCTCACCTGCAAGCATGGGAGCTGTGCTCTTCTCCAAGACTCAGAATGTTTTATTCATGATCCATTTATGGTAAGACAAAGCACAGGGGACTGTGATGATACTGAAATTCCTTTGCGTGCTAATGACTAAGTTTTCAGCTGTGGGTCTCTAATTCTCATGCCTTAGGCTGACATTTGTGTGTCTGAAGGAGAGTTGCATGTCAAACTTACTGCATGTGCATTTACCTGCATGTGACCTGCAGGCAGAGCACAGCTGGCTGTGCAAATTTAACGTGCATGCCTCTGTATCCAAGGATAACTGTATGCATGATGCCTTAAAAATCTGTATGAAAATGGAAGAAAAATGATATGCTATGTCGTATGGCTTGGGCAGTCATTCCGCCAGACACCCTCCTTCTCACCCTCCCCACTGAGCTCCTTCAGAGTGACCCAACTCCCAGCTCGGCTGCACTGGCTGCCTTCATCTCCTGAGCTGCACTGTAACTCCTTGCGTATCTAGGAAAATAAAGGGGGATCTCCATTATGCCTACATGATCTACTCACTCTGCTAAGTCCTCTGTAGCAGACAGTGGTGGAAACTCACACAGTTGGATTGTTGAAGAGGAAAACCAACTCCTTCCTTGCTCCCCACTATGGATGTCCATGCAGTCACAGGCTGTGCCTTCCCCTGCCCAAGGTGTCAGTAGGTCCTCAGTGAGTCATTTTCGAGTTTATGATCTTCAGCCTTACCTGTATTAACACATTTTGAGGCATTCAAGAGGTGGATCCAGTAGGTCATACTGTGATTTTGTTGTTGTAAGTCTACCTGTCACACAACTCTTAGTTTTACTTTTTTTTTTTAATTGTCTTAAAAATGTACTGTAGAAAGCATGTACATACTTACTTGTCAAGGAACCTGATGGCTACATGCAATGGCCAACAAACGCAGCAATCAACTGACGGCTCTGCCAGGGTCCACATAATTCTTCTGACCTCCTGCTTTGCAAGCAGGAAGTGAATGAAAGAACTTCAAATTCCCTAAGCTACCATTTACAAGTAACTGAGATCTTGGCTTTCCAATAGGTTTTAAAAACAACAAAATCACTCTGGAAACCAGCTGTGAGTCTCTGACTCCCTCAACAGTCCTTGAAAATCCTAGCCTAAGGTCTTGCTCCTGTTCCCATTGAAGTGATTAAATTAATGACATTCAAGATAGGGCAGCAGAAGGAAGCCGTAGTCCAGACAACCAAACACAAGGTTAGGAATCAGAAATAACAACACCCAGTCCCATGCCTTCTTTTCTATGGATTATGCCGAGTCACTTTTCTTGCCCTTTTCCTCACCTATTTTTAGACTCAGGTTGATTCACCTATTTAAAAAAAGATTTGTTCACTTCTAAATCCACTACATGATCTTCAAGTTACTAATTTTCTTGGATAAAGACATTGCTGACAATCACGTCTGCTTCTCATCACACATTGCAGCACAGCCAAGCGCAGCCTGGACTCCCCTCTCCGCTCCCTGCCACCTGCATGAACTCACACTGGAGAGAGAAGACAGCGCTGTGCAGAACGGGGGAACATACCAAAAGGGTTTCTGTTCTGCACTGGTGAGCCACGAGGATGCAGGAAGCAAGGAGGCTGCTGATGGAGGAAGCTGGTGAAGATGCAAGCCCACGCTGCCCTCCAGGATTTAACATCACAGGAAAGAGGTTTCATGGCTAATGCACAACACTTGGGCCCCTGGTGCATCAACATTGCTAACTGCAGGCATTTTGAGGCTTGCTTTCCCACCCACACTTTCTCCACTAAATCCTCCTGTTCCCAGTGCTTGAGCACAGGCAGCCCTGGCTCCCAGCTTCTGTATATGTTCCTAGTACATAACCACCCCAGCTGTGACACTCATCTTTGCTTGTTCAGTTTATGACCAGCAACGACCTGCTGCCACTGTCCTCCACTGGTCCCATTCTTCCATCCATCCATCCATCCATCCATCCATCCATCCATCCATCCATCCATCCCTCTCTCCCTCCCTACATCCACTTACCCACCCTGTTTGCACAGAGGCTTGGCAGCACTCCAGGCTGCCCTGGTTATGGTTTCTCCCCCCGAGGCTGCTCCAGACTGCCATCGTACCCCTCTCTGCTGAGGCACCACAAGCTGCTTCACAGCCAACCGGAGATGTTCTGGTGACTATGAAAGGTGACCATTCCAAAATCGTGTATTTGGCTATATAATTTCCATTTTGACATTTGACATCAGTCTCGGTGAGAGAACCTGGAACAACCTGAACACTTAGTGCAGCATCAACATATTGCAATTGCCAGATGCACGGTACATTACATGAACACTTGCTTACCACCACCTTTGCCCTGTAAAGAAACTCATAATGAGAGGTTTTTCAGCACTGGTAATAATGGCGGGCCTTGTGAAGAAAGCTGACCATACCACTGCAGTAATTTAGCCCAAGGGAACCTGTAGAAACAAATTAAGCAACAGGTATCAGAGAATTGCCTTCTTTTTTCTGCTATTCACCCCAGCCAAGAAGGTCATGCAAAATATCTTTCATTTCATTAAAGGCAATTTAAGTCATTAATGTCCAGCTGACACTGTAGTGTTAATTCTGCTCTGCACAAGTGAGAAAATGGCCAGTGACCTGCATAGCTGCATAGAAACAGCATGGTGCAATTACAATACTACAGCTATGGTTAGCTCCATCTCTAGGCATAAACAGGCTATTCCTTCAGACAAAAATTAGAAAAGGTCAAACTTAAAAGCCAGGTCATAAGCAGAGCATTGGGAAGAACAGTAAAGGATGCTTCATTCTGAAATTCTTTTGATATTTTGTGATCATAGTGGCTGGAGCTTTTTTTAATTAAAAAAAAAAAATTAAGAGCAAGTCAGGTGAGAAGCTTCTCTTAGATGAAATATCAGAGAGATTCAATGAGTGTAAGAGAAGGTAAGTATGCAGAGGAGGGATTAGTACGGTGACTAGAGCTGGAAGTTTGGAGAAGAAGATGATTGCAAAGAGGACTATGTTCAGTATGACCAAGCCCAAGAAGAAATTTTAATTGTTTTTGAACAAGATATCTAAATAAAAAAATTGGGGTTTTGGTATCACCACATTAACTCAGCTTCATTTTTCATATGAAGGAGCAAGGTGAGATTCAGCTTCACCGACAGTATTTGGTTTTATTGTTTTGATGATCATAAGGGTCTTGTGGAAGAATTAGAACAGTTGACGAAAAGAAGGATCCCTTACCTAAAAAAAAAATTTAATTACCCACAGTGTGCACTATCTAATTAGGCATGATCCAGCTGCTATCTCATAGTAGCTGTGCATAAAGACTTCTGTTTCTAGAATCCTCATAATCTGTCACAATCTGAAAGATTATGTAATCTGGAGGCAGTTTTTAGGGTTACTAAATTAAATAAAGTAAAATACTATTGAAACTATACATGGTGGATTTGTAGGACACATTCAGCTACAGGTGAAGCAAGAGAACAGTGATGTACAACAGGGAGCTTGTGCTGAATGCTCTCCCAAGAGAAATCACAACGTATTTAATACAAATATTGCCTCATGTATACATGCATGCATATGTGTTTACTATAGCCAGGCTTACTATTTTCTGCCTAACACAAGGCAAGAATGCTGAAGAGATGCTACTAAAATATGGATTTAATTTTTTAAACATCACTTGAAGCCTAATTGCACTATTCACTCGAGAATTTACAAACATGAGCAATAACTGCTCTTTTTCAAGTCCTCAGGGATAACCATGAAAACTAGATCTGTATTAATTAAGTCACAGTAGAACCTTATTTTCTGCATTGAGGTGGGTGATTTGAAGCCGCACCATCACCTCTTGTAAGGGGGAACAAACACTGCCATTTAATGCCTTAGTGTTTAGCACTAAGTCCAGGGCTAACATATGCTGAGACTGTATGAATCAGTGTTACAGTAAGAATTACTGTGTTTTATAATTCATGACGATATAACATTTAGATCACAACACCGCTGAATGAAGCAGCAGAGACTTACAAAGCAAGTCATGCCACTCTTAACAGCGGCTGGCACTGGAAACAATACACTGAGCACTTGCAGAGCAACAGTTAGGGGCTTCAGGACAAAACAAGCACATCTCACATTACACGCATTTGGCTCCTTAGTGTTAGATTTTATAGGTTGCTAGGCTGCTGTAAAGCACTCATCTTCATTGAAGTCTTGAATTGCTTGAAGTACCACACAAAGACATTTGAATGTTTGGCTGGCACTAAGGTAAATTGTCCCCTCAGCCTCACAGCTGCCCACACTGCATATTCATTGTTTGTTTTCCAACAGCCCATTTGCTCCTGATTTGGTCCTTGAGCAACACTGTGAAAGGAATCATCATAGATTGATGCAACCCAGATCCTATTAAACATCATTTAGGTATTTAGGCTTCACAAGCACATTTTTGGTCAGGGAGAGGATGGGGAAGGGGAGGACACTGTCCTGAAAGTAGATGTTCTCTTGTGCCCCTCCCCGCCAAAAAAGTCCATGCGGTTTTGGGTTTGAAAACAGAAGGACCAGTAGAGGTGCCTGGGGATAGCTTAGTTCACAATTAGCCACTGCAAAATTCCTGTAAAATCCCCAATACCAGTGCAACATTTTTTGCATGGGACTTGCAGGTCAGCCTGAGTGGCAGTATTTTGAACACTTGATGATTCCCAGTGTGATTGAGTGTGATTAAACATAAACGAGACATAAACATAGATGAGAGCCAGGCAATAAGCTGATACATATGTTGCTTTCGTAACTGCAATGGGACCATACGGATTTATAGTAACCAAGAACTGGGTCCTTAAAGGCCGAGATTTATCGAAGCCCCAGGTCTGGTCTGAAGAAGGAGCTCATTTCAGAGTCAGGCATCTCTCCTGAATTTCCTGAAAATTCTTTTTTCTTTCATCAGTACGCAAATACACTTAGAACAGTTCATCACCTTCAAAGCAACCGGCTTAGTGTAGCTTGCAGGCAGTGTTTCAAAGAAAGCATTCTATCTGCCATCCGGACAGCTGCAACATAGAGGCACCTGGGTGTGTTATGGAGCCATGCTTATATCATGACATGCCCAGGAACTATCAGGGAGATGCTACTCATACAGGAGAGCCAGCTGCACCTTTGAAGGCAAACTTTGTGGTACAGCAAAGAAATGGAAGAGCCATCTCCATCTATCTTAAAAATGCAATTAATGGGATCTCAAATAACACAGCTTAGATAGAACAGTCAGACAGACAAAGAAAATGCTGTTGTTTAAGAACAATTTGAAGGTATAGAAACTGGCAGTCACATTGTAGTTTAAAAGGGAATCCATTGCAACACGATGTAGCAGAGGTTGTCTTCCCCAGCGGATGGGAAGGTGTTTCTGCTCACCCATGGGCAGCTGGGCACATGCTGGACCCCAAGGCTCCCACCACCGCCGTCCCCAGCTGCCTGCAAAATCCACAGAGAAGCTCCCATTCCCAAAGCTTTACACTTTTGCCAAGTGAAGTGCTAGCAAATTAGAGCACCAATATCTTACCCTCACTTTGTAGAGTTATAAATGTCAGGCAGGCTCCGAGGTAGTGGAGCAAATAAACTGAGAGCAGGCAAAACAGAGCAAAACCTGGGCACATCCTTACATGAGAAATGCTGTAAGAAGCAAGCACAAGGCAATCCCATGTTAAAAGATGGCACCTGGCCCCCAAACAGCTGCACATATGCAAATACATATAACACAGACAGGGAGAATCAACATCTGTTTTTACTCAGAAAGGAAAAGGGTTTTCTGTTTGGGAGGTCAATGTGCTCTGAACCACCCACCACACAGGTTTTATAGAGCAATTTGAGAAAAGATTCAGGAGACAAACATGTTTTGTTTTCTCTTCTCCTTTACTCTTCTGAAGCTACCCATCCCCTTTATAATCACAAAAATGGCAACAGAAAGGACCTCAAACCACTTTGTTCCCTTTATTGTTGTCCAATTATTAGGGGAGTATGGACTTGAATCAAGATATTCTATGTTCCACATGTCTGTTGGTATTAAAGTGCTCTATGCAACATGAAAGAGTCCCAGGAGAAGAGAATGGAAGAGCTGCAGACCAGCCAGCACATGGACCTGTTCCTGGGGAGCTGCCTGGGGCTGGGGCCCAGGGCTCCTACACCACCAAAATATTTGGCTAACATGATAGAGATTAATAATTGTTGAAAAACTGTATGTTTCAGGAAACAAACTTCAAAAAGGAAAAAAAAACACAACCCAAACCCATAGGCAAGCTTGTAAAATATAAAAACACAGGATAATCCCTCTTCCAAGGAGGTTACCTCTCTCCCCTTTCAGTGCATACTCAGAGGCAAGTGCTCACACATATACACGTATGATGTTTATAGGGCAGAATCACTGCTTCTTTTTTCTTAGAGGATGAAAATATATAGAATCATAGAATCATAGAATCATTAAGGTTGGAAAAGACCTTTAAGGTCATCGAGTCCAACCATCAACCCATCACCCCCATGCCCACTGAACCATGTTCCCAAGCGCCTCATCTACACGTCTTTTAAATACCTCCAGGGATGGTGACTCCACTGCTTCCCTGGGCAGCCTGTTCCAAGGCCTGACCACACACTATAGATTTACTGACAAATCTTTGTAAACACAGTTTGGCTCAGCTTCTTTACACGGGCTTTCAAAAAAATTGACAAAGTTCTTACAATTCTGTATCATGAATTCTCAATGCATCAAAATAGCACTCAGATCATTAATGCTACAATATATACTACTTACTTTGAAGTAAGAGAGAACTTGTGCACATCTGTAAACAAATCCCATTTATATTTATTAATGAACTATTTCTGAGCATGCACAAGACACACAAGACCAAAAGCTACCACTGATATTTTGCTCCCATGAAGGTTCCACTAAACCACTTCATTCCACTCACCTGATCCGATCGATGCAGCGAAGGCTGTAGGAGCTGCAGGACACTGGCATTAAAGACCACTGATTAACAGTATTAGGTTTTTGTCCTGTTTTCTGTCCATGATGCCCAAGAAAGAGAAGAAAAGAGCTCCCTGCAGCAGTAGCAGGTCAAATGTTTGCTTTGATATGAAAAGTGAGACATTCTGGTCCAATTCTCTATTCTTCTGCACAATGCTATGGGACTAAAGTTTCTATAAAATTGTCAGTGTAATTCTCCAAGCTATTTATTTAATTATTCTAGAAGGTCAAGCTTTTTCTGAATGTCTGGGAAAAGGGCAAATTAAAAAAAAAGCAGCATGAGGTTCACTGAATAATTAATTTAGTAACATATATACAAGTTCTCACATCAGTAACTTGGTCTTTTAAATTAAGCTCCTTTTTTACTCTAAAAGTTGCATTTATTTAATCCCAAATCTAATCTTAGTTGCACAAAGAGAACATCAGGGGAAAAGCTTGTCAGAGCTCTACTGTGTTAAACATTGTGATTACAGGCAAATTAACACACTTTACAGTTACTTGTTAACTGCAGCCTTTGCACAACTGACACTTTCAATGTACAGGAAGAGCAGCCCTGAAAGTTGAAAAGCAGCTTCATCATAAATTGTTGATTTACATTTCTCTTTGTCAAGTCTTTTTAGGAAGCTCTAATTTAGGACTCAGGCTTTATTAAAAAGAAAGCAGAAGGAAGATGACAAACATTTGAGAGCAGCAGCAGCAGCGTTTACTCCCTTCACTCGCAAGCAGCCTCCTTTCACGTGGCTCCAGGAAGGGTGGGGCTGCATTTGCTTTCATCTGCTCCTATTTCTGGTTTTAAATCGCCAATTTGTCATCACCAGCCTAAACTGCAGGCAAATATTATAAAAACAGAACCATTTAGTTGAACCCTTAGAAAGCTGAGATCGTACCTGATGTGCTTTCCTCTGGACAGAGTGGTGGGGTAGCCCAGGGTACCAGCTCTTAATAAATTTTGCCAATAAAACCTGAAGCCTAAACTTCTTGTATCTTAAGTATTCCGTAATGGCTGGCTGGGTGGTCCCTGCTCCTCTTCTGCAGTAAGTGCAAGGAGCCTTAGCCCTCACTGGAAAAGCAAGTGTACTTCCAGCACTAGCTGGCAATGTGTGATATAACACCCTCATTAATTTTCACTAGCCTTGAGATACATCAGCTTTGCCTTGCTGCATTTCAAAGAGGAGGCAGCTAATTGCCCCAACCATTCCCTCGCTTTCAACTTCGATTTTGCTATACGCAAGCTAAAATCCCAGTGTTCAGACTATGTAGTCGGTGCTTACGGAGGTGCTGTCGGCTTTTGCAAGCAGCTTTTTGAAAGAAGTTCCCCCTCCCTTCCCCCTTACGTGCAGACCAATTATGCACACTTATAAAAAGGTTCAGCCAAGTTTAGCTTGCACATTTAACTGTTCTAGTAAGGGGAATACAGATTACCTGATTTTCTTGCAGCGTACGTTGTCTGCACAAACAGATGTACAGAGTAATAATCCTCATATTACAAAAAAGCACCTGATCTGACCATATTAGAGCTTTAGTAATGCAGTAATTCAAGCAGATGACAACCTCGTCTCTAAAAGGTTTGATTAATTGGAGTACTGCTATTTTGTGCAAGTCCATGAATCATGGGTATGATTACCTATTTGTATAACTACGTAGTTAATCATCCCAAAGCATTCAATCTGGAAGCTTGCTTTTCATCTGGAAAAGGCTATTGTGGTCTTTATTGCATTGAATATGGAGCATGAAGACACAATAGCTTGTTAGGTTGGACTATGGAGACAAGGCATGCAGGTCGGTTTGATACTAGGCCCTGTGACAAACTGTGACTACAGCTAATAAAGTACTCCTGATTCTCCACTCTGCTGTAAATTATATGCACAAATCTTTTGCCCTGGCTGGGTGAGTAGAAAATCTTATGAAAATCAGTACATCAAATAGATGACTAAAGGCATAGCAGGATCTTTTCCTCCAAAATAATGTTTTCAGCATCTTATAATTGCTGTCTAGCCAAAGGTATTAGAAAGGATTAAATATGGAAATAGATTAACCTGAATTATTCTGTGACCCTATGATAACAAATTAGTGGGGTGCTCAAGGTTGAGCTATCCAAGCAGAGTTTACTTTCACATCCATATGACATGAATTAACTTTTTTCCTATTCATCACTAGACAAGTGCTATCAGATTTTTATTTGTGTGAAAGATTACGCTTTATTTACCATCAAAAGTAATAAGCACCTCCCAGCCCCCAACTATTCGCAGCTTAGGAACTCCCTGAGATGAATCCACTGTCTGTGTATTTAGTAACCTTCAATAAATTTATTTTTCATGAACTTGCCTAGTCTCCCTTTGGGCTGATGAAAACATTCATCACCCACCACAGCATCCCATGGTAAGGAGCTCCCCGGTGTGACTGCACAGCAGGTGAAATCCCCTCCTTTTGTTTGGTCTGAACATTCCTCCAGCAAGATTCAGCTGATGCCTTCTCCCACTCGTTGGCCACCATTTGCAGTCCACCCTTTCCATGCCACTCACGATTTCACAGCTATCTATCATACCTCCTTCTATCAGCCTCTTCTCCAGCCTGAAGAGTCCTGACCTAGTCTTTCCTGAGGTGGAAGTTAGCTGCAACTTTGCTCATCCTTGTTGCCCTTCTCTGAGTCTTTTCCAGATCTGTCACATGCTCCTTAAGACTGGCTAACCAAACTGCACTCAGTACTCCAGATGCATACGCTACTTAGATGAACACATAATGATGTGCTCTGGTTTGTTCCTATTTCTTTCCTCATAATCCCTACTGTGATTTGCTTTTTTGACTGCCAAAGCAAATGAATTTTATTGCTCCATTATTTACAGTTTGTTTCAGTGCTGATGCTAACAGTCATTAGAAGATCGAAAAGTACACAGATGACAAATACACGTTTCTCAATAGCCCGGAGAACAGGCTACAGCCGTTCACTGTCTGTATTCACTGCTAATTGCATATTTAATTTCAGTTAAAATATAAAACCAGACACTTATTCTTGAAACAATCCAAT
Source organism: Pelecanoides urinatrix (assembly GCA_013400755.1). Classification (NCBI taxonomy): domain Eukaryota; kingdom Metazoa; phylum Chordata; class Aves; order Procellariiformes; family Procellariidae; genus Pelecanoides; species Pelecanoides urinatrix. The sequence goes on from VZTQ01015699.1 coordinate 46,838, forward strand.
GCCAATGGGATTATTAAAATGTATTGGCCGCTTTGGGAGCTTGCAGTGACTCTATACGAGCTACAAGGCTTGAACATGTAAAAGTACAGTGCTTTATTTCTGACAACTTCTCAAGCTTTCTGTTTTTTAATGCTGTAATTAGAGGAAGAGCAGAAGTGAATTTTATGGAGTAGCAGATAGATGACACAGTGGAAAAGGAGTTTGCTCAGATTTTGCATCAAGTGTTTTAACGTGGGCAAATCTTCCCATTACTGCAGGGGAATAAATGGTGATTTGCTCTCAAGAAACCAACCCCCAAAAAGCTTTTGCAAGATCTTTGATGACTCTGGTCAGACAACTGCCAGGTTGACGAGTACAGCACTAGAGAAAGATGAAAGTGCTAAACCCTGGCTGGTGCCAGTGCTCTTACTCACAGCGCCTTGTCTACAGCATAGATCTGCACCGGGGCAGGCAGAGGTTGGAAGCTCAGGAATAATCAATTCATTCAGGTACCACCCAGTAACACAATGCACTGCCCTCCTGGATTTGAATGCAAGCTGAGAGATGGGTTTCATGTTTTTTTCTGAGTTACTAGAAAAGCAAAGCCAGAGGACCTAGGCAATTGGCTAATAATAGGCTTTTGTACTTATAAAATAACATCTATTCTGGCTGTTTCATCCATGTGGTACTCGACATACCTAAAATACACCCCAGCTCATGCCCTCCAATTCTTCCTTGCAAATTGCACAAGCTTTATTTTAAGATGTTTGCGAGTTTCAGAAATGTGACAGCCACTTGGGGAATGGAAGTGGTTTGGTCAGACAATAGTTTTGCTAATGAGGATGACACTTCCTCACCTGTGCAAACTGCACAGGAACAAGAAAACAGAATATTTGCATAGATCATGTGGCGTTAATAAGCAAGGACCATGTGCATCACATAAATCAAGCACAAGGAGTTTTTTAAAGCTCTCTTCCTTTTAATCTGAATGCTGTGAGGGAGCAATGGCTCTCCCAAAGCCCTGTGGGCTCCTACCTGCCTGCAGCTCATTGTTCAGCCTTAACGTTTTCCTATTTCCACTGCTCAGTCTGGCTCAAATATGCTTATTTGAAGGTGAAGGTGCTCAGGTATGTCTTTCAGGCCATACTGGCTGGGCTCAATCTGTGTGATCAGCCAGGCAAGGTATTTATCTGTGTCTCCCAGCAAAACAAAACACTTGGAGCATTTACTGCTGCATTTTACAAAGCAGCAAACCCAGTCCCTTCCCACGTGATGCCTCCTGAGGCAATAATTCCCCTCTCAGGTGAACAAAGCCCCCCTGTTCTTAGATTTTCCCACTTTCTCATTGACTGTCCCTAAAATACATTTCTTTTTCCACACCACGGCCCCCCAGGACATGCTGTTCGGAGCAATCCTGTGAAATTCATCCCTGCGTTTGGGTCCCTTCTGCAGTTTGTGCCACCACCACCGCGCTCCTCTCCCCCAGCACAAGAGTCAAATTCTCCCTCTCTCCCAAGACTTCCACCATTTTAAAGGAGAGATGGAAGCTTTGTTGATCAATACTAATCCAAATTAAAGATCACATTTACTATTTAGTACTATAAAATAATTTCCACTTTGTTCACACTGGAACACGGACAAATGTAAAACGCTGAAATGGGTGAGGTCCCCAGCTATAAGCACCAAGGAATAAAGTTTCCTAAAGCGACTGACTTTTTTGGCATGTGGGATCTCTGCAGCAGAAATCAGAAAGTTTTTCTCTCTTTAGTTTAATTCAATAACAAGCTTTTTCAAAGTTGAAAAAAATTGACTTAAAAGCCAGGAAGACTTCCCTTTTCTGCTCATCCATGAACAAAAAGCATATGCATGTTTTTGTAGCCTTTTGGTCCTAAAAAAAAAAAAAAAGAGAATTTGATAATTATAAAAAAAAAAAATCCTACTCAAATCCTTAACTCTAGATCAAACTTTTTTCATTTAACAAATTACTTTCCATGGATTTCAGTGTTGACATAGATTTTCTTTGGGATCCAGCATATTTAGCTCCGTTTTATTTACGACACTGTTTTTATTAGCCATAGTGCTGATTTTATATGTGTTAATTCACTCTAATCATCTTCAGGAGCATAGAAAAAACTCAAAAAATGTAATTTCATAAGAAATGCCTTTTGCTGTTTCCTCACAAAATAAAGATGAAATAACAATATACATGAATGCATGTTAAAACAGATACCTGTTTACCCATGTGTATAGCATACCCTCCTGTTTAGCAAAGACATACCAAGTCTAATGTGCTATTCCACTTAGTGCTATATCAGGTCTCAACGGTTATCTGTAAGGATTAACCTGTCTTTAGACAGGAAAAAACTATGATGAAAAAAGGGAAAGCAAGACTAAAATTCATTATCTAAATCGCTGTTTTGTATTTGAAGATTTACACCTGATTAAGACCAGTTATTTAAGTTACTTTGATTTCAATCAATACATTTACAATGCAATTATTTTTTCCTCAGAAATTTCACAGTTGCTGGGAGGAAAAGAAAAAAAAAAAAGAATAGTGCCAGAAACTGCAGCTAGGGCACTAAGGAGCAAGAAGCTGGGCCAAAAATGTGGAAGTCCTATTTATCATTTACACTGCACATATGCCCATAAACTGCTTATTTCCATAAAACCTATTTAAAATTGACCTTCTGAGAGAATAGCTGCATTTTAATTGAACTCTCTTAAGAAATTAAAAACATGTAAGAGTAAAACATTTTTCTTTTTTTTTTTCCCCTCCTGTTAAATCCAGTTATTTAATATACAATTACTTTCTGGAATCAGAACCTTTTACTAAATACCTGTCTCACCTAGTGTTACACATGCTTTCTTAAAGGCATCAGCATCTCAGCTGGCTGTGTCCTCACGTGTCATCAGACCACTATACTAACAGTTAGGACAGAGGCAACCCATGTTTGGAATAAAGTAGCTATTGCAACAGCAGGATAAAGATGGCCTGCTGATTCTTTTATTGGAGTAGTTTAGGGAAAAAAAAGGAGAAGATAACTGCTTTTGCAATTAGGAAAATTCATTCTGTGCACTGAGCAACCCATAAGCTCCTGTGGTAAGACAGTACCTGTGGGGTAGGAAGGGGAGGGGAGACATTTTAAGCAGCAGGCAAATTTAATTCATGGGTTTCTGCAGGGAGAAACTGACAGAGAGACCTCCTTGGCATTGCTCGTCTCTCATGGCATCTTCTGCAACCCTGGCAGCCTGCGCCTGGTACCTTGACTTCAAACTGGGCCAAGTGAGAGGGCACGAAGAGCGTGGGAGCAGAGCACTTGGGCTGGATTGGCCTGTGACTCTGTAGGAGAGGTGGGCAAAAGAGGTCTGTCCTGGAAAACACCACTCTGGCTTCACTAGGAAGAAAAAGTAATACGAACCTTAAACTCCAAGCTGTTACTGTGCAGAGCTTTAGCTTCTAACATGGCACACCTCATCTTTGCAGGACGCTGCAAGCCCAGCCTTGCTGGCCATGCTCCTAGGTGCAGGGAGCTCTTGGTGGGGGCTTGCCTGCGTCTCCCTCTGAGGAACAGGTCCCCAAACCCCACAGAAGGCACCAGGGAGATGATGGAGGGAACCCACCTGCTGGCTGGCATATCCTGGAGGCAGCAGCTAGTCGTCTGCTCCACCAGCATCTGCAGGCAAGCTGAGTTTGCAACAGTGGTGGGCACTCCTCACCGTGCCCACGTGAGCTACAGGCAGCAATGCTGAGAGGGCCCAGGGGAGCAATGGGACAGACTAACATTTCAGAGGTCTAATCCCTGCTTTCCATCTCCCTCCTTCTTGCAAGATACCACCAATGGCAGGAGTAGCAGCATGGGCTCATGCAGGCTACAGAGCTGAGTCATACGCTTTGGTGCCTGAGGCAAATTGGGGCTGGAAAGAGGTAACCGAGAAAGAGGTAGCCGAGAGCCTGCTGTGTCCCTGGCAGCATGAACACATCATGAACACAAGGGTCCCACAGTAACCACACGGAAACAGTCCTCCCGCTGCAATACCCTCACCAGGCAGCCCATGTATGCCCCTAACATAATAGCACAGCCAGGGTCTAACATCCGACTCCACCCCATATGGCAAAACTGTGTTTAAGAAGCCTCCTACATGTAAAGTCTTGAATGCAGCAATGAAGCCATAAACCAAGAATACAGGTACCAGAGCTTTATTAGAGGTTTCACTGGATACAAAGAAACTGGATTTTATATTACTCTTTTTTTTTACATTAAATACACATTCTTGTCATAAAAATTCACATTTGCTATACAGAACTGTAGGCATTTTTTACACAACATTTATTAAAATACCATTTAATAGATCCTAAAAAGAGAAGGTGCATCTCTGTGAACCTTTGTGGGCACAACACACAGGGAGCTCCATGTCCTCTGTTAAACCGAAACTGAGAAAAGTCATTCAAATGCATTAATGCTCATTGGGAATAATAAGGCTTCTGTACAGAGACCCTGAACAGTGTCAGGAGGCAGCATGGCAATAACATCCTAATCATCACCTACATGATCCTAAAGCTACTGATGACTGAGGCAGTCAAAAACTTAACAACTGTCCTGGCAAGCCCAGATATTTCTTCTTTTTCTTTTTAAAAAAATATATTTTTAACCACGTACTTTTATTTTCAATAATAATAATTACACATAATCCCAGGATTCTGCTTAAAGGATCCCACCTTCACAGCAAAACTGATTTCAGCTACTCAAGGAATTTCTCCCAATCAGATTGACTTTTGTAGGACCCAGAGCTGAGGGAATAGACTAGTACATGTCATCTTACTGCAGGAAAAAAAACCCTAAGTGTACCTCCATCTTTAAGAGATACTCATTGGCATATCATCCAATCTGGTTTTAATTTGAAGGGAGAAAGATTATAATTGAATTCTCATCAGCCAAGGTGAGGCCCATCTAAGAGGACATGTGTATGTAACTTGGACTGTGGAGATAAACCATCCTGGGACATCAGATATGAGACACTGACATCTTTTAGCCCCATACTTAATATCTTTTAAGAACTTGTGGATTGCTATGGTACTGAGGATGACAAACCTGTCATACTCACTTGGAGCAGTGTTGCTCACAGCTGGCAGTTAAAGGGATGCGCATGCAAAAGTTGAGATAAGGAGCACTGAGCAGAGGCAAAGGAGAAGAGTGGGAAGATGCTGGATTTTAACTAGATAACATTAGGGGGTCTGAAATCAGACTTCTGCCTTCCCTCAGTCACTGTTCAGGTGGGTCTGACTGAAGCTGACCTCACACCAAACGTACTGTAGGGCAGGCACGCTCTGCCTACTCCTGTCCAACTGGCCAGGCACGAGGCGGGCCTTCTCTGTGTTGAGTATGTCTCTCAGAATTACCCTTGGTGTCAGGCAGAGGCATCTCAGACAGAAACCATGAAGGGAGAGCTAGACCTGGCTGTGGGAATGGCAGAGGGGTCATACCTGTGGGCAATGTAGAGATTCCTAACTAGAGCACTAGGTCCTGCCAGCCACTGGGACATTATTATAGCTTTTTATATTAAAGATGCCATGGCTCCTGAAAGCAGAATGCTATACGTGGGCAAGCTAGGCCAGGCTCCTCAGCCTCTGACATTTATCATTTTTACATAAGGATTTTTACAGTCCAGTCTAGATTGGAGGAGAGTTCAAAGCTCTTCCTGTGAATTTACAGTTACGTTCCAGCACAGGACATGAGCAGTATTGCATAGGATCCAGGCACTTCCCCAAAGCCAGGGTACCACCACCCTCCTATCATGACTGTATCCCCAAAGATGAATTTTTGGTTTTTCAATTACATGATCATAATTCCCGCTGGCATCAGCAGGAACTGTGTGTGCACAGAAGTGATTTGATCTGTATCACACTAGAAACCATGTCTTTGCCACCTTGTACAATCAAGGTAGTCGATCAGGCAAACATCCTATTCTTTATTTACCAATAAGTAAGTGAGCTCCAAGTAGCTTCAAGTATAACTCCTTAGTGCCGAAAAGTGAGGGAGTCAGCCCTATGGACAACCCTTGGTAACATTTGAAATCAGAACTCATAACCATGGGATTTAAACAAGATTATGCAAATGCACTAAGGCAGGTTACATAACTGCCCTTTTCCTTTAGGATTAATTATTATTTCCTTGTACGTTGTAGACAATCCACACTCCCATACACACACATACCTACAAAACAGCAGCACAGTAAAAACTTAAACAAATCACTGAACTCCAACATACTCATAATTGATACATTGCACATACTATACAGCATATTTTAACCTCATCACTGGGTAAACATATACAATTCAGAACAACGTTGACTGTATATAACACAGAAGCTACTACTGAGATATGGCAAATACATCATATGCACTATTAGCTTTTACTTCACTGAAATGGAGTTTAGAAGTTTAAAATGGTGTTAACTGAACTGCTGAAATCACCAAATAGTCTACTCA
>VZTQ01015701.1:0-128920 GCA_013400755.1 Pelecanoides urinatrix
TATGATTCTATGATTCTTAGCAGCGGTAAATGAAAATTCAAAAATGTGCTCAAAAGACTTCTCTGTGTGTACTGTCATCCTGCAGTAAGCTATTAACCAGCCTATCCAGGCAGCTAGGCCATGGTAATGGTCAGCTATGAGACAGCCCCTCATGAACTTATGGATGTGATATATGTCTCCCCAACAGGTTAGATGAGTTTCAGATTTTTTCTCCTTGGTTCTTAAAATCAAAGAAATCAGGCTGAAGTAAAAAAGGTAGAACAACAAACAGTCCGAGCTAAAACGTCTAACTGCCCCATGCCAGAGACTTTCTTTTATGAACTTTTATTTTTTGTGTTTGTTCAAATACTTGTTGAATATACCGGACAAGGAAAATTCAGTATTATCTCCTTGGAAGGAAAGGTAAGCACATAGCTCCAAAAGGTGCTATTTGATCAGCTTCTTCCATACAATGTTGCTGAGGTGTACATTTAGTGTATTATTACTAAACATAAAACTGTCTTAAAATACAAATAAGAAAAAACCGACACAAACAGAATTCCACACAAAAAAAGCTGCCAAAAATTATATCTGTCCCAGGTTTCAAGCAAGGCCCTGGGGAGAGCATTTAGTTGACAGTATGGTTCCCATTTCCAGAATCATCTAATGTCCAGTCTCAGGTAGACTCTATTCTTCCCTGCCTATTCACTCATGCACCCTGAAATTCTTTAGTATTCAGGTATCATCACTCCTTTTGAAAGCTTCTTGTGGCTGAATGTTTAAGCGCTCTAAGAGCTGAAAGGTATTTAAATTTTATAATGATTCCTTATAATTAGATTTACACTTTTTAATCAAGGATGCAAAACAGTATTTCTAGCTCTCAATGAAGCTTCTATTTGAGATAGCAAATGTGTAAAAACAACTGAATCTGCTTTTACACATTAGAAACTCTACATCTCACTTGAATAGTTCTTATTATTTCTTAATGTTCTACTTGGTGAGCAATTATTTTTAGGGATGATTACATACCTAGATACATAAGTACTTTTATATATTTGTGTATATGAACACATCCTGCCAAAGATTTCAGCTAAGAATGTCAGCCTAGCAGCAATGTGGCTGTGTACCATGAAGAGAATGATATTTGGGCAGGCAAAAAGAGTGAGGAGAACAGGACGATGCTTTTGAGAAACTTGGAGCTGCTTCTAGCCATTGCATTTGCAAGATTCAACACCTGTCACAGAGAAGCCAACAAAAGCAGGATATTAGATTGCAAAATTCTTGTTTCTTTTAGAGCTCTTATGGACTCAGTAGAGATATCTTTGTAAAACATTCCTTTTAGCTAAAATGAATTTGTCAGTTTCAGAAACCAGTTTCCAGCTCCAGATGAAAAATAATCTTGTTGTGATTTATGTATTTAATATTTCACACTGAAAATATTAAACTACAGGAGTTATTTTATAGTGACTGAGATCGGGAAATAAAGGGGTAATTTGCTATATTTAATATTTTGCTTTATAAAACTATAAATCAACACCATTGAAAATTAAATGTATGTTAGACTGTGAGGGACTTTTGAGGTGTAACAATGTTTTACGTATGACTTTTGAAGATATGATGTTAATCTGAATTATTCATGGGAACCTTGGATTTCCCTTTGACTTAATCAAATTAATTAAAAAATTTGGTTTCTAAAACCCATTAATGCTCTGCAGGAGGAAAGCAACAGTAATGAATTTATCTTTAGTAGGGTTTTTTGGTTTTGTTTGGTATAGGACTGTAAACAAACAAAGGAAAATGCAGTAATCCTAGGAGTTTTATACTTTCCTTTGTAGTAGAATCTGATCATAAGGCTACTGCTTAGGATATGTCACTGGTCCTGTTATAAGCTCTATAGGTCAGGAATTATTTCAGCTGTAAAAATTGATCTGGACAGAAACTGCAATAGAGGTCTCAGACCAAAAGCAATTTTAAAACTCAATTATTAAAAAACCACATTCGTTTACAAATGTCAATATCCATTTACTAGAGTAGCTTGGTTGTTTTGAGTGTTCCATTGTTCTTTTTTTTCTTTCTTTTTTTTTTTTTTAATTGTGGGAGTGTTTTACTCTCTTAGGAAAGAAGCGATGTGAGCTACAAAACCAGCTCATCCTGTACTGTCTCAGATTTAAGTACAATATTGCCAATGTGTTTTCAAATCTTGCCTGTAACACTCAGGCTGTTCCGGTGATAAGTTTCTTATACTTGTGCACTCAGACATGTTATTTTTTTCCCCCGTACATCCTACACTGAAGTCAGATCAAATTTGCAACTCTCTAAAATGGACCTTTAAAAGGCTCTGCAGATGCAGCTTTTTAGCAGCACATATTTGTCTCTATCATACATTATCCTGCAAAGGAATGGCATATCCAGGAGTACAACACATGTTATTTTGATCCTGTTTTATTTTTCAAAAGATGGTAGTCTACGTTTGGGTATTCTATATCTTTAAAATGATTAATACAATGAAAAGGATCACATGTATGATTAGAGGCAAGTTTTCTAAAAATGTGTCCAATGTTAAACTTCGAAGTTTATACTTTGGCTCCAGGACCTGTATTTACCTAGATATGAGAATTGTTAGGGATTTAAATACTGAAAAAAACAGACTACTTATTTAGATGCTTGAATACGGATTTAAGATGAAATCCTGGGACTATGAAAGTCAATGAGAATTTGTCACAGATTTAAAGAGAGTGAGGATTTTAGCCTTAGTTCTTAAGAACCGGAATTTGAAGGTACTTAGCAGACAGACAGGTGGGAGGATTCTCAGTAGCTGCTTATATCCATGTGATATCAAGGGGAAATGAATACCCATATGCATTTGAAAATCTCGCCCCACCTCTATCAACACTGTAAAAAATATAAATAATGGGAATATTTTTACCCAGCTACAGCTCTCATTCACAACACGATTACAGAAATTTAAGTTTTAACCTGATTTTTTTTAAGATGTTGGTTGTGTAGACTTTCATAACATGCCATCATAAGAAGGGCTTCTCCTATTCCCCATGTGTCCTTCCTGGTGCGAAGATGAGCAGAGGTGGGATAGCCTTGCCAAGAGAGAAGCCTGTGAGTTTCCTCCTCCATGCTGGACAGAAGGGATGCTGCCAGAGGATGGGCATATGCCCAGAAGAGACGCGCAAGCCCTCCCACAGTCAAACACATTGCCTGCGAACGATGTGAGCTTTAGGTGAGCTACCATCTGTAAGCAAACTTTCACACTGAGCAAAGATTTGTGCAGGCTGGTGGAGCAGAGATCCTTGGTGTAAACAGGCATATATGCTGACCTGCTGCTGGACCCACAGTTGTGGAGTCGCAGCAGGTTAGACAAGTGATATGGGTCTACAGCTGGAGCCTCCAAAGGGCATGGAGAATTGGCATCAAGCAGGTGTGCTGGGAGCTTTTGCTGTGCCTTTGCACTCACACTGTATTGAGAATTTAAGCTATTTTTTATTAGAGTGTGGGGGAAATCCCTTCTGGATCATGGCTAGAACACAGTTTGAGACAAATTTTCTGTGATTTGGGCTTTTTGTTTAAGGCCGGCTTGGGCACATCATTGTATTGTGGCTGGGATTTTATGGGCAAATGCTCTTTAATAGTCTCTCTTCCTGAATGCTGTGTTGTCTCTTCCCTTCAGACAGCAGTAGCACCTACCTGTGTGGGGTGGTTATGCCTAAAACTATTCCTGGCACCCCCAAAAGTTACATAAGGGAGTCCGGAAAAGACCAATGAACCTCACCCTTAGAGCCTGGTCTGCAGTTTTTGCGATTGAGCTGGAAATGGTTTCTCCAAATGCCTTCCTGTGCTCTAATTAACTTCAGTACAAGAGAAATTGTTCCTCAGAGATGATTTGTCAACTGTCCTTCATCACATCATCAGTTGCACTCAAATGTAAGGTTCCTTTTGGCACATAGTCCGTATTGCAATTTCTTGGCTGATAATGAAACTTGCATTTCTGAAAAATTTCCACTAGTTGCAGCACGTTTTGTAGTTTTAAGGGACTTGCTTCAACTTATGATTTTGGCATGGCTTCTGGAATACATAAGGAAATGGATGATTAGCTACAGTCTTCCCAGTAATTTAGAAGCATTGATAAACACTAGCTCAAATTGTAGTGAGTATTGGAGGAAGAGTAATATATTGAAAGATTGACTCTTGCTTTCAATGCAAAATAGAAAAATCATAAGTCTTCTAGGCTAGCAACTACCTTTCTTTTTATATAAATCATGTTTCTAATACTTAAAAGGTTTTTTATATTTCTGTGTAAAATGAAACCATAACAATGTATTTAGAGCAGGCTATGTAATCCATCATGACAACTCTTCCATGGAGTCTTGCAATGGGAATGCTGACAAACAGAAGTTGGTCTAGGTTAGCTGAGATGTGGGCAAAACTGAGTGCTGGAAAGGTACAATGTGTAAGGGTCAGTCTCTGGAGTCCACTGGTGGAGAACCAGCTGGCTTTGACTCTTCTAATTTTTTCCTTCCAGGTATAGATGGTGCCTTGCATGCTAACTCAAGTAGAGTTCTAGCAGTCCAGGCTGAGGGACAACTATTGCATTTCCTCTCATGCCTATCTCCTCTGTCAGCACAAGTGAAGCTGGCAAGAACCCGTGCCTTTGCTGGGGTTAACTTGCCTCTGCTGGCAATACGCTGCCTAAACTTGCTTTGCCTGCACTTTTGCTTTGTTTCATTCTCCACTCCTTAGTGTCATCTTAGTTGTGTTGTCTTTCAAATCCTGTTTGTGATGCAGTAAGTAGCAATGCTACTCCTGTTTTTCTTTTTTCTTCTTGCAGTTCACTAGGCTCCTGATCATTAACCTTACTACTAAGTCTGTCATTTGATTCAGACACTGAAATCTTTGGGTAAAATGAGAGAGGAAATTGCCAAGTCTGAAAGGGCCTGATAAAGGTAAAAGACCAAGGAACCACTCAATGTCCCCCAGAGATGGCATATTCAGCACAGAAAAAGAAACACTTTTTTCTGTCTTGCAGAGTTAGCTCTAGTTACCACAGGACATTGTGGTAATTACCACATAGCTCTCATTACCCAGGACATTCTTAAGACCCAGAATTCAGAGACAATTTGGGATTAAACAGCTAATTTGATATGGATATAAAATACAACTAAAAAGTCAGGGACTTAACATTAACAGAAAATCTTATACTTCAGAGTTTATCTCTGAGTAGCAAGATCTTGGTTGCCAGGAGGAGGTGAAGATACTCTGTCATGGAGGAGATAACCTGACAGCTGCCTACCTCTGAAACTTCTGATGTTGACCACTGCTGGAGACAGAAACTGGGGTAGATGGACCACATCTCTACTTTTTGTGTGAAAGTTCCTAAATTCTTCTGATATGATAGAAGAAAATTTGATTATCTGAATACAGCTATATCTAAATAGTTAAATCTTCAACATAAAAGAAACATGCACTTTCATGCAGCTCTTTGAACAACATTTTTATCCTTTTTCTTCCTCTCAATACAATGAGATAAATAAAACTATTTGGTTAACCATTACAACTAGTCACTGTTACGCTGAAAGAATTATGTGTTAGTGCCATGCCCAGAAGCAAGATCATGGGTGGAGTCCCTTCTGTCTACTGTAATGCTAGTAATGTCACAGAATATTTTCCTATCAATGAGTTGTAGACAAATTTCTATGTGTTCCAGAGATGATTCTCTGCCTTTTTTCTCAAAATCAGGTAATTGGATGACTCTTGTGAATGGCTTCTGGAATTAGTCAGCATTTTTGAAGTGAGAGCATTTCACACTTTAATTCTGTAGGGAAGGGGAAAAAAAAAAAAAAAAGAATGCTAAATTCCTGTAAAGTACTTCATGAAGCAACAAAGTGAGGAAACTCCTAATTGCCTCTCTCAGCTAGTCCAAGCATGCTTTGGTATTACAGCATGCAGATTGCATTAAGCATGGTTCCAAGATTTCAGACTACATGGAGGGAGTCTCAGGCTCTTTGTATGTACATATGCTTTACAAGCAAACATTGAGTAGCTTTGTTGTGGTTTCATGCGCCTGTATAGCAAGGAAAATATTTTGAAGTACACATTAAAATAGAGTGACTAGCTGTAAAAGCTAGCAGTGGCTTGTTTTTATCATTTTGCCCACAGAGTAGTCTTCTTAACTGTAACTAGATTGTTTTTAATGTAGGTGAAGCGTTTGCATGGCCGTGCTGCATTAAGGATTGCAGAAAAAGAAATTCAGAGCAGGCTATGGAGGCTGGGATTGTGCTATGGGCCTTGTTCACTTGGGCTCCTGCAAGATTGCTTGTGAGGAGAGTCCTGGCGACTGTGTTCTGCAACCATATAGCTGCTCTCCTCCTTATCTACATTTTCCCTACTGAATACTGACCTGTGCTAGCTACCCAAATATGCAGTGCAAATGAACGGAGAATGTCATTCCTGCTCCTAGCCTTTACCCCATGTTCTGGAGTTCAGATGAGACAGAGAACTTCCTCCTGACTTTCTGCACCAGCTAATTTTAACTCTTTAAATATCTAAAGGGAAAATGCATGTGCATTTCTCAAAAAGTAGGCTTTTTGACTGAAACTCTGGAGTAAATTACCAGTCATGGAAATGGCACTGAGGGAGCAATATGAGGCAAGCAAATCTAACTGCAACCTAGGTGAGGGGTGAGATATGTAGGGACTGAGGACATCCCCCAGTCAATAACCCTATGTGTAAGTTATCCATACCTCCATGTGTTTGTTCTTCATTATTTGTATTATATGCCATAGTCCCACAGCAGTGGGATAATGAAATCCTTGTATTGGATTGACTGGTGCAAGGGAAGCATGAAAGGGCGTCTGACAATGCTCTTAACCAGAGCCTAATGACAGAAAAACAAAAACTCCTACCGCTCCCTTGTAGGTTCCCTGTCAGCAGAACATTAGGAAGACAGCTTTTCACAAGGATATGTCTGGTGCACAGCAGTGCTTCTTACTGCACATTAGGCAGATTTTGCTGCATTTGGCCTGCTGCATCAATGTAACCATCTACCTGGTTTAGTGTGAACCAGATAAATACAGTTATAGCTGGTTTGGAACATTTCTCTCCCCCTCAGAGATATGTATTTTTTAAAGAAAATGCTAGAGCGCGGAGAAATTTATCTCAAGCCGTGACAGCCAATGGTCTATCACTAACTAATACCAAGAAGAAAAATGTGATAGATCAGCTATCATGCAAAATATTGGACAATGATTTATTCTTTTCTTTCAATCTAATCTGACTCTCTCCATTTCATCTCCTGCTCATGTGGTGCTGAACTTTTGGGCCTGGTCTTCGGTTTCCTCCAATCACAGTCAGCCCTTGGTGATTTAAGCCAGAGCATTTGGTCTTCTTGGTCTATATCATTTAGCCAGTAAACAACTGATACTGAATCTTCTTCCCTAAGAAATCAATGGATTTAGAAAGAGCCAAGGCAGAGTGGACTGGCAGCTCTTAGAAACGTATTTCTCAAACAGGCAGGGATGATTCGCTAACTGATACACCTCCAGTGAAGAAAGGTGCTATGTTATTGATTAAAGTCCAAGTATAATATACTTGAGTTGAGCTTTTGTAAATTTCACTGCTCTTTTGCTTCACTTCAACCTTAGGAGGATATACACAAAATACTATTTTTAGGGACACTATTTGTTCCTTAAGGGAAAAAAGAAAAAGTTGTCTTCTTTGACTTGATCTGTGTTTCCAGAGNCTCACCCTTAGAGCCTGGTCTGCAGTTTTTGCGATTGAGCTGGAAATGGTTTCTCCAAATGCCTTCCTGTGCTCTAATTAACTTCAGTACAAGAGAAATTGTTCCTCAGAGATGATTTGTCAACTGTCCTTCATCACATCATCAGTTGCACTCAAATGTAAGGTTCCTTTTGGCACATAGTCCGTATTGCAATTTCTTGGCTGATAATGAAACTTGCATTTCTGAAAAATTTCCACTAGTTGCAGCACGTTTTGTAGTTTTAAGGGACTTGCTTCAACTTATGATTTTGGCATGGCTTCTGGAATACATAAGGAAATGGATGATTAGCTACAGTCTTCCCAGTAATTTAGAAGCATTGATAAACACTAGCTCAAATTGTAGTGAGTATTGGAGGAAGAGTAATATATTGAAAGATTGACTCTTGCTTTCAATGCAAAATAGAAAAATCATAAGTCTTCTAGGCTAGCAACTACCTTTCTTTTTATATAAATCATGTTTCTAATACTTAAAAGGTTTTTTATATTTCTGTGTAAAATGAAACCATAACAATGTATTTAGAGCAGGCTATGTAATCCATCATGACAACTCTTCCATGGAGTCTTGCAATGGGAATGCTGACAAACAGAAGTTGGTCTAGGTTAGCTGAGATGTGGGCAAAACTGAGTGCTGGAAAGGTACAATGTGTAAGGGTCAGTCTCTGGAGTCCACTGGTGGAGAACCAGCTGGCTTTGACTCTTCTAATTTTTTCCTTCCAGGTATAGATGGTGCCTTGCATGCTAACTCAAGTAGAGTTCTAGCAGTCCAGGCTGAGGGACAACTATTGCATTTCCTCTCATGCCTATCTCCTCTGTCAGCACAAGTGAAGCTGGCAAGAACCCGTGCCTTTGCTGGGGTTAACTTGCCTCTGCTGGCAATACGCTGCCTAAACTTGCTTTGCCTGCACTTTTGCTTTGTTTCATTCTCCACTCCTTAGTGTCATCTTAGTTGTGTTGTCTTTCAAATCCTGTTTGTGATGCAGTAAGTAGCAATGCTACTCCTGTTTTTCTTTTTTCTTCTTGCAGTTCACTAGGCTCCTGATCATTAACCTTACTACTAAGTCTGTCATTTGATTCAGACACTGAAATCTTTGGGTAAAATGAGAGAGGAAATTGCCAAGTCTGAAAGGGCCTGATAAAGGTAAAAGACCAAGGAACCACTCAATGTCCCCCAGAGATGGCATATTCAGCACAGAAAAAGAAACACTTTTTTCTGTCTTGCAGAGTTAGCTCTAGTTACCACAGGACATTGTGGTAATTACCACATAGCTCTCATTACCCAGGACATTCTTAAGACCCAGAATTCAGAGACAATTTGGGATTAAACAGCTAATTTGATATGGATATAAAATACAACTAAAAAGTCAGGGACTTAACATTAACAGAAAATCTTATACTTCAGAGTTTATCTCTGAGTAGCAAGATCTTGGTTGCCAGGAGGAGGTGAAGATACTCTGTCATGGAGGAGATAACCTGACAGCTGCCTACCTCTGAAACTTCTGATGTTGACCACTGCTGGAGACAGAAACTGGGGTAGATGGACCACATCTCTACTTTTTGTGTGAAAGTTCCTAAATTCTTCTGATATGATAGAAGAAAATTTGATTATCTGAATACAGCTATATCTAAATAGTTAAATCTTCAACATAAAAGAAACATGCACTTTCATGCAGCTCTTTGAACAACATTTTTATCCTTTTTCTTCCTCTCAATACAATGAGATAAATAAAACTATTTGGTTAACCATTACAACTAGTCACTGTTACGCTGAAAGAATTATGTGTTAGTGCCATGCCCAGAAGCAAGATCATGGGTGGAGTCCCTTCTGTCTACTGTAATGCTAGTAATGTCACAGAATATTTTCCTATCAATGAGTTGTAGACAAATTTCTATGTGTTCCAGAGATGATTCTCTGCCTTTTTTCTCAAAATCAGGTAATTGGATGACTCTTGTGAATGGCTTCTGGAATTAGTCAGCATTTTTGAAGTGAGAGCATTTCACACTTTAATTCTGTAGGGAAGGGGAAAAAAAAAAAAAAAAGAATGCTAAATTCCTGTAAAGTACTTCATGAAGCAACAAAGTGAGGAAACTCCTAATTGCCTCTCTCAGCTAGTCCAAGCATGCTTTGGTATTACAGCATGCAGATTGCATTAAGCATGGTTCCAAGATTTCAGACTACATGGAGGGAGTCTCAGGCTCTTTGTATGTACATATGCTTTACAAGCAAACATTGAGTAGCTTTGTTGTGGTTTCATGCGCCTGTATAGCAAGGAAAATATTTTGAAGTACACATTAAAATAGAGTGACTAGCTGTAAAAGCTAGCAGTGGCTTGTTTTTATCATTTTGCCCACAGAGTAGTCTTCTTAACTGTAACTAGATTGTTTTTAATGTAGGTGAAGCGTTTGCATGGCCGTGCTGCATTAAGGATTGCAGAAAAAGAAATTCAGAGCAGGCTATGGAGGCTGGGATTGTGCTATGGGCCTTGTTCACTTGGGCTCCTGCAAGATTGCTTGTGAGGAGAGTCCTGGCGACTGTGTTCTGCAACCATATAGCTGCTCTCCTCCTTATCTACATTTTCCCTACTGAATACTGACCTGTGCTAGCTACCCAAATATGCAGTGCAAATGAACGGAGAATGTCATTCCTGCTCCTAGCCTTTACCCCATGTTCTGGAGTTCAGATGAGACAGAGAACTTCCTCCTGACTTTCTGCACCAGCTAATTTTAACTCTTTAAATATCTAAAGGGAAAATGCATGTGCATTTCTCAAAAAGTAGGCTTTTTGACTGAAACTCTGGAGTAAATTACCAGTCATGGAAATGGCACTGAGGGAGCAATATGAGGCAAGCAAATCTAACTGCAACCTAGGTGAGGGGTGAGATATGTAGGGACTGAGGACATCCCCCAGTCAATAACCCTATGTGTAAGTTATCCATACCTCCATGTGTTTGTTCTTCATTATTTGTATTATATGCCATAGTCCCACAGCAGTGGGATAATGAAATCCTTGTATTGGATTGACTGGTGCAAGGGAAGCATGAAAGGGCGTCTGACAATGCTCTTAACCAGAGCCTAATGACAGAAAAACAAAAACTCCTACCGCTCCCTTGTAGGTTCCCTGTCAGCAGAACATTAGGAAGACAGCTTTTCACAAGGATATGTCTGGTGCACAGCAGTGCTTCTTACTGCACATTAGGCAGATTTTGCTGCATTTGGCCTGCTGCATCAATGTAACCATCTACCTGGTTTAGTGTGAACCAGATAAATACAGTTATAGCTGGTTTGGAACATTTCTCTCCCCCTCAGAGATATGTATTTTTTAAAGAAAATGCTAGAGCGCGGAGAAATTTATCTCAAGCCGTGACAGCCAATGGTCTATCACTAACTAATACCAAGAAGAAAAATGTGATAGATCAGCTATCATGCAAAATATTGGACAATGATTTATTCTTTTCTTTCAATCTAATCTGACTCTCTCCATTTCATCTCCTGCTCATGTGGTGCTGAACTTTTGGGCCTGGTCTTCGGTTTCCTCCAATCACAGTCAGCCCTTGGTGATTTAAGCCAGAGCATTTGGTCTTCTTGGTCTATATCATTTAGCCAGTAAACAACTGATACTGAATCTTCTTCCCTAAGAAATCAATGGATTTAGAAAGAGCCAAGGCAGAGTGGACTGGCAGCTCTTAGAAACGTATTTCTCAAACAGGCAGGGATGATTCGCTAACTGATACACCTCCAGTGAAGAAAGGTGCTATGTTATTGATTAAAGTCCAAGTATAATATACTTGAGTTGAGCTTTTGTAAATTTCACTGCTCTTTTGCTTCACTTCAACCTTAGGAGGATATACACAAAATACTATTTTTAGGGACACTATTTGTTCCTTAAGGGAAAAAAGAAAAAGTTGTCTTCTTTGACTTGATCTGTGTTTCCAGAGGGGTATACTTTTATCTGAGTTGCCAGATTAAATTACTGAAATCCATTATAATATTATTAAGTAAATAAGCAAATGCCTCAAGGAAAAATCTTGATTGTCTTTACTGCCTTCTGAGCTCAGTAAGCCAGGTTTATTTATACCATGTACAGACATATTTTGTCAATAAGTAAACACCCCTAAATAACTCTTTAGGAACAAGTAATATCTCTAGTTGTTTGTTTTTCAAAGCCAGGCTATTTTACTTACTTCCGGAGTTGGTGCCAAGAAAGACGGGCAGATCAGGAGAGTGGGTGCCTGTCATTAGCAGTAACAAAGAGGCTGCCAGAACTGACTCACCTTTGTCAAACCTGTAGTTGGTCATGTAGGGCAAGGTACTGGGTTTTTGTTGAAAACATGTTGAGAAATGGACAGGGAATATTCTTCCTTTCCTTTTGTTCTCTTCAATATTTTTTTTTAACAAATTTGAGCTTTGCAGAATGGCTGCAGTGAACTGGCAAGGCAGATATCATTGTGCAGCCTGTAAGACTCAGTGATACTGTGGAAGCAGGAGGAGGAGGGAGGAGTCCTTCTGTTTTTCTTTCATTTAGATTCGTTGCATGTTTACCAAGGTGAAAGGATTAGTGCCCTAGAGATCATTTGCTTTCATAAGCTTTAAACTAGCGTAGAAAAAGTTTTGTGTCTTGATTCTCTTCCAACAGCTCTCTCTCTCAGCAAGGCATATAGGAGCAAGCTGAGACATATTGATTGCCAGCAGACTCTTCCAACAAAATTGCCCTGTCTGAATCAGTTAAACTGGGTGGGAAGAGATAACTTCTGCCAGTTTTCTCCCATCATCTCTCCCAGCATGTGGTGAAACACCCAGGGCATTCCTTAGGGTTTTATAATCAAGACAAAATGCTCCAGATTTCTCTATTCAAATAATGTCAAAACTCTAGCCCAAGGGTAGCCATACTTCACATAGCTTGTAGTCTTTTTGTGTTTTATACAGACTTGCTGTGAAATATTGATTCTCTTCATGTTTCATGGAGGAAAAAAAAGTTTAAAACCAGACAGGAAATAGGAACTTTTAGTTTCATATTGTCCCTATTTAAACCTAATATGATGGGTAAGTAATAATGTTTAAATCTTTGCTCTCCTGAAATACACTTCTGATGGGATGTCTGTGTGACTGATAGCAATGAAAAAAAACAAATGAAATCCAAATCATAAAAACTAACTGACTCACACAAAGTTAATTCCATCCAGAACACACTGAACCCCAGAGCAACAAACTTAAAACTAACTAAATTTAACCAGATTGCTTTCTCTGACTAACATTTTCAGAAAATTACCATAATGGTTTTCATGATGTTTGCTTTAAAGCAACAGTCAGTAATGAAGGTTTATTTATGGATTTGGAACAAAATACTGTGGAGGTATTTAAGGGACAATAAGAGGTATCTCCTGCTTTACTAGGGAATAATTCAATTTCAAATTCCCAAATGGATTAACTACCAGTCTGAAGGTCAGATGTTTCACCAAAGCAAGGTTACTTGATCACTGCTGAGGAAATCAGAGCTGCCTTTCTTCTTTTGGCACTGTATAACAGGCCAAGTGCTTTTTATTAAAAGCAAAACTAAGACTCCTTGCAACCAGCTTGTCCATTGCATTTTAAATGCTCAATGATAAAGATAATTTGGTTTTTCCTCTACTGTACAGAAAGAAAACCTCAACACAAGAGATCTGGAGGAAGGAACAACTTTATAAAAGCAAACCAGTGCAGAGTGATGTTCATTAGGCAGTTTGGCATTGGCAGCAGGGAGAAAGGAGTTTCCAAGTCCTGATTACAGTTTCACCACTGACTTGCTGGGTGCCCTGGGCAAGTCATTGCCTCTCTGCTGCTCTTTGTGTCTCTCTAGAATAGCAATAACAATTCCTAACTGTCCTTCAGTAATGTTAAGCAGATTAATTAAACGCTGTATTAATCTGTTGCTACGACCCAATCTGAACAGTTCTTTCCTGTATCAAAAGTCCCAATTCACTACCTGATTCAAACCTGGAGTAGTGCACTGAAAAATCATTGATCTCTGTGATCTCTTATAAACCATCTGCTAGCTTCTCACATGGATGGACGATACCCGCCTTCTACTTTCTAGAGCAAAGGGAGTATTGTAGAAATTAATGAAAATTATTTTTCCACTTCTCTAATAATGCTGGAGTACCCTTTCCTATGAGGAAATTCATGAGCCAAAGATGGCTCAAACCCAGAATTTGAATGGTGTCCTTTTTTCTGTTTTGTTCCTTATTTGCTATCTTTTTAGTGCACTCTAGTTTAAATGTGATTTTGGGAGAGCTTCCACAGCTTACAAGGTCAAAGAGTATTGACTTTTTGTCTAGTATGTAGTTTAGCTTCTTTGTTACTGCAGAAAACCCAAAATTAGCCTAGTGTAGAAAGATTGTTCCAAAAGCATATGTAAATTACACTTCTGCTGTGCAAGACTAATGTAGATGAGCTAGGACAAAGCACATTACTGTAGACAGAATATGGTTTTATTTACAATTAGTCANGCACCCAGCTTGAGTCATGGAAATGTAATTGCATAGGGCAGAATGGTCCAATTTTGGTTGCTGAATGAGAATGCATGTTTAGAAATAGAAAAGGGAGGGCTGGAAATCCCTACTTCTCTGCTTTGACAAAATCAGGGGGGAAAAAAACCCTAGTTAATGCTTCACTGCGGTTCTAGAAATGTATTGCTACCACAATCACAAATTAGGTAGTCTGCAGGAAATGAGGAACTCTCAGCAGTGCTGTCATTTTGATTATTGCTACAAGACAGCAACTTACAAAATTAAATTTCTTTCCAAACGGTTCTCTTGTGTACTTTGATCGCAAATTTCATTTTAATAGCTGCCTCCCCCACAGCCATCCTTTTGGGATTGATAGGGAAGATTTTACTAGCCATTATTTGTGTGGCAATTTTTTTTCTGCCATATAGACTCAGTCACTCCAACTTGTCCTACTCTTGCAACATCATATGATTGGGGGGGGCGGGGTGAGAGATGATGCTGACGTTTTCTCTTTGTGAATTTGGATACACAGGCTGTACCAGTGCTTACTTTTCAAGGACAGCACTACTTGGAAGGTTTTGAGGAGGGCAGCAGTCAGCAGCTATGCTTCATTGTTGCTTAATGCACTTACTGTAACTATTCCATTCTATTTTGTGCTTCTCTCACCTGATGCTACTTGTCTGCTGGAAAAGGGCCCATTCCTCTGTGGTCCACTGGCACAGGGAGGAGGGAACTGAAGGGTCATCATGAGCTCTACAGTTGCCCCACTAGTAAAAACAACTATACATTTCATCCTTCTTTTTCCTGCCTTTTCCTCCTTTTCTGTGTAAGTTGGTTGAATCATGTAACTGTTTCAATTTCGCTTTTCCCTAAACATAACATCTGTCACAGTTTCAATATTCTGCAGAGCCACAGCCTTTTTAAAGGAACAGAATGACAGTTTATATAAACTGTGGGTGGTGAAGGGTGTATTCTGTGTGCAATTTAAGGGGAAGAGTAAGAAAAAGAGGAATCACTTATCGTGCACAGATGATACGGGAGGGTTGCCATATGAAGTGACGCTAATAGAGTGGGGTAGACTAATGCCCGCTTTATCCTCCTCACAGGTTTGTTTGTAAGTGACAGAATCTGCTGCAGTTCAGTGCCATGAGTCTTCTGAAGCAATGGATCTTAACATTTCCTTTTTTCATTTTTTTTCGTGGACAGGATTTACTGTGGGAACTCTCCTTACCTGAGCTCCTCAGTTCACAAGGTAGCTGGTCTATGCGCAGATTGTCCTCACCATGGGCACCTAGAGCCTCTGCTCCTCTGTGTGACTAATTGTGCACCCTGTTTAGTGGGTGCCCTCTCAGTCCCACTCTATCCCCCTGCCCTGGCTTTTCCCCAACCTCTGGATGAGGTTTCTAGCATCAGTTTTTCCAAGACACTTCTGTTCTGACATGCTTCTTGGTTCTTTTACTAATGTACCATTCCTGAACAAACACTTGGTATTATTCTTGGTCTGGAGCCAGGTGTATTGCATGAGGGATTTGCCTGAAGACTCTGGTGTCATCTTCCTCTTGCCAGGTGATACAGCCTGTAGCCTCTCCCTTATAATCAATACAGGACTGCATTCTCTGTTTTAAAGAGAACTCCGTTCTTTTCAACTAATACGTCTATGTAGTAGGTCTTTTGAGAGAATAACATTATGACAGACTCTTTCTCTGTGTTTATGCCTGGTATGAGGATCTGAAAGAGCTATTAGCAAACACCTCTTAAAAATAATTACTGGAACAAAATCTGATTTCTGTCATGATGTGGTATTTTTGGAAAGTGAAATTCTGTTAGAAGACATATAATTTCTATGCAGATTACCTTTTGTCTCCTATTGTACCCTGTTCTATATACCATCTCCTAGCAGCTTCTGAGACTCCCCTGGCCCAGGGCTGGAGACAGTCCTGGCTGGACTAGCTGTTGCATAGCTCTGGAGTTTGAACACTTTGCAGTGGTGATCCAGATAAAATAACTAAATAGAGCTTCTTTTCATTCAGCTTCTCCTACAGAAGAGTCCTCCACAGTTGATGGAAGCAGGGCTTGCAGCATCTCAGTCTATGGCGTGCACATACCACATGGGCAAAAGGAGCTAGAAAGAGGAAAAGCCACACCAGTAGTTGTTACAGTGGGGTCAGTTAGGCAAAAGGTAGATTTGACTAACATAATCATGTGTGTTGGCTACACATAAAGGTATTCTCTTGCATCTCCTTGACCACCTCTGGATTCAGCCAACAGGAAACTATTCTGAAGTCACTAACTTTTGGCATCAAGAAAATCTTGTTTGTTCTGATGCTGGCTAAATATGGAGGAAGACAGAGTCCTAGACATGACTTCTGGTTGGTTTATTTTGAGGATAAGGCAGTTTTGTTTTATTTGTGTCTCTTTCAGAAACAAGGTCCTGTGCCAAAAATTCTTTTTTTTATAATTATCACATGTTCTGTTGAGAAACCTTCCCAGTTACTGAAGTGTTTCTTCCGGATGTGAAAAATAGGATACTTCAGCAGAGAGAAGCAGGAAATATACCCCATGCAATCTGCTTCAAATTATCCTGTAATGACTTTTGAATCAGAGGAAACTTCCATATCTTTTAATATCTTTTATTACTTCATTGGCTGCTTGTCAGAATTTGCATCTTGTTTGAAAAACAGAAAACTAACCTTTCTGAGAGAGGAATGCTACATTACCCTCAATGATACCAAGTGTTTCTTCAAAATAGTTAAATAAGTATTTATTAGGAAAAGTTCTTACTCTTCTGAAGAAGTTTTGGAAGTGCCTACTTTCCAAAACATTCTTCAATTTTTACCTCATTTTTGATATAGTTTCTCTGAGAGGTTTCCACTACTGTCGATATTTCTCTCCACTAATGTGGAAGTCTGAAATCTATCAATATGCTTTTTTTCTTTTCTGTAAACTAAATCTCAGTTTCAACCTTATGAAATATTATACTAACCTGTCCATTTTCCATTAATGCTTCCTACATTGTTATATTGATCTACATGAAACTGGCAGGCAGTCCTTCCTTTTCCTTTCATTAAATGATCTGCCAAGTCCATAAGATGTTTCTGTGGGGTGTATTGGACATAAGCAGCATGGCTGTCAATCCATACCAGGGTAGCTAGAGAACAGATACTACAAATTCAAGTTCAGGGGTTATGTGTGAGCAACTTTTAATGACTGACTTGAGGAAGAAGGAGAGATTATAAGAAAATGATGTATTTTGTAGAACAACAATAGCAACAACAACCAAACAAAAAAAGGGGGCTGAGTGAACTCAGAAAGGATCCATATAAATAAACCCCTGCAGAGCTTTAATGGGAAGGGAAAATAATCCATAGTTCAGCCCCAGAATCCATCTAGGTTGTGGATTCCTGCTTTTGGGGTCTTCGGCAGAGCAGCTTTCCTGGGATTTTCTTTGGCTTTAACTCTCACTAAGATCTGCCAACCTTAAACAGAGGTCTTCCATTGCAGAAAAGCCTGAAAGAAGAATAATATGGCATTAAGGGTATTCATGTTGCCAGATATCATCAGGCTGGTAAAGCTGGTACGACATACTCTCATGAGGCTCTACTGCCCTTCCAGCCTAGCACCACATGCTTTCTTCTCATCTATCTTCTCTGCCTCCCCCTCTCACAGCCCGGGCTTGGGCTGTGGGAGAGGAGACTACCCTGACATTCCAGGGAGGTTAATCAACCCAGCCTCAAAGCCTTTGAACTAAAGCTCCTCTATGCATTCATTCTGAATTTGGCCTTATGGTATTGTCAGGTAGCCTTAAGGTAAAGGACAGTCAAGCTGGTACAAGCTCTTGTTGAATTATAATCAGATGGAATTTTTTTTTTTTTTTTTTTTGGCATTGCTGACATATCGGTTTTGCATGCCTTAAAAACATCAAAGCTGATGAATAGCAACAAAGAGCAGTGCCGACAGCATTACAGAACTGGAAAAGGCCAAATTAAAGAAATTGTGAAGGAACTGGTACCAGCAAGCGAGTCAGCAAAACGCACTGTATCTGACAAGTTTCCTGCTTCAGCATTGTCCTGGAGAGCTTCCTGCTGCTTGCCAGGCTGGGAGGAAGGCAATTCAATCATCCTCAACATTACTGTCCCTCCCGTCCAGGGTACAGATCCTCATTACCGCCTCACTGCTGGGCTGTATGCAGCTGCCAGTGAAAGCAATGGAGGCGTTCCACTGTGGGTTGGAAAGGATGTGTTTTCAAATGAAAACATGGAAGGAATTTTTAAATAAGTTGATACATTATTTTGAAATGATGAGTTCAAGCATAAGAAGATCGTGTGGAAACACAGCTGAGCAGTTCTATTGTGGGCCCAAACAGCAGAAAGAAATAAACACTTGCAGTAAAGTGATAAAATAAAAAAGGAAGGCATAAATTGGAAATACATTTCCCCAAGTGGAATCACTTCTTTTATTTTACAAGAAAGTGATAGAACAAGTTTTTAATTTCCATGACAATCAGGATGATGAAAAATTGTAGTAAAGGTTGAACAATGGCTCACTTTAGTGACCAGTCTTGTGAGATTTACCATAAGTAGAGCTAAGAACATCAATCAGTATTATAAAATACAATGTATACATCATGCAAGTTTATTAGAGCCAATAAAATGAAACAGGAGGTTGAAATTAAAGATGTCCACCAAAGTGCACAAGGATAAATGTCAGACCAGGGTAGAAGCAGCTGAGAGCTCAGAATCTGGGCTTTATGTGATTAAGGGAGATAAAAATACCTCTGATAGTCAAGATATCAGTATTTAAGATGGATGCTGGCACTATTTTAAGGAACGGAAATCGTTGCCATTGTTGGAGGCTAAAGACTGTAAGTAGTTGGGCCACAAAAAGTCCTGTCTTTAAGGGAAAGAAGACAATCTGTGTAGAAATGATCAGCCTTCTCTGAGCTAAGAGTTAACCTTCTTTCAATATGCATATGAAGAGTCCTGGTTTTATATGCTGTGACTTTATATGCCTCACCATGTCTGACCCAGGGGGTTGACAGACAAGCCCTGGTGGTTGGTGCGTGCTTGACTGCTGCTTCCCTCTACTGCCATTTCTGCCCCTGTGGGAGAGGCAGCAGGAGTGAATCTGTGTCAAACTCCTCAGCTGGCACTTCTTGGAGTCTGGTGTGTTAGTCTACACTACCTTCAGTTAAATTGATATGCTGAGTTGTAAGCCACAGCTGCTGAGAGTCTGGCTCATACCTGCTCCAGCTGAGGAGCAGGACAAACAGCTGGAGAAGGGTAATACATAAATCCAGTTCCTATGGCAAGACTTGCTTGACAGTTCCCTCAGATGTGAAATGGAAAAAAAAAAAA
This sequence comes from Pelecanoides urinatrix, assembly GCA_013400755.1. NCBI lineage: Eukaryota > Metazoa > Chordata > Aves > Procellariiformes > Procellariidae > Pelecanoides > Pelecanoides urinatrix. The sequence continues at coordinate 19,598 of VZTQ01015701.1, forward strand.
AGATTCATACCTAGCTTCTTCCTGTTTGTCCATAGAGAAATCATCAATTAACTAAAAGCTAGTGAACAACGGGTGCCTGGACTGAAGAGAAGGTAGAAACTAAATAATAACACTCCAATGTGTTAAGCACACTCAGTGGCAGTCACTAGGTTTCTTCTTCTTCCTCAGTTCTATAACCCCATTTTCAGATTTAGCTGAAAGAAACTACAAAATTCATGAGCTAATGTATTTAATAAATTTATTATGAAATCATAAATATGTTGGATCAAACTCAAGGTCCCATTATTAATCTTCAAGACCACTGATGAACATGACTCAAGATTTCCCTGAGAGGACCTCTCTGTATTGATGACATCCGTTGACAACCATGGTCCTTCAGAAACTATGAGCTTGTCAGCCTCAAGGTTGAAGTTCGTGGGAGCTGGAGATGGGGCTTCCTTGGCACCAAGGCAAGCAGTTTGGATCTCATTATGAGAGGAAATAAGAAAGACCACAAATCTCACTGCCTTCAGAACAAAGTCTAAGGCTCGCTTTTTCAACTTCGCTTTTCCAAAGCTGATACTAAAAATACCCAGGAAGAAGAGACAAAGGCAAAAGGAGTGTTGTGGTTTAGCCCCAGCCAGCAAAAATAAACACCACGCAGCCGCTCACTCACCCCCCCCACCGGTGGGATGGGGGAGAGAATCGGGAAGGGTACAAGTAGGAAAGCTCCCAGGTTGAGATAAGAACAGTTTAATAATTGAAATAAAACAGAAGTANGAAAAAAGAAGGAATAGCAAGGGAGAGAAAACAACTTGATTGTGTCCCCAGCTGCCTGTGGGAAGTAGGAAGAGGATTATGTATCTATTGTGGTTTACTGTGAATTTAGTGATAATTTGTTGTAAGCTGTTTTAACAGTTGGCATGGACAATTTTATAAGAATCTAAATACGAAATTTTGTATAGATCCATAGTGATTTTTCTCTCGCTTTCAGTTCCAATGTTCTACACCCTAATCAGCCAGGTAATCAAAAGAGTGATTGGTAATAGAGTAGCTACTTGAGAAATTACAATTTATAGCTTTATCAATGGAGTCTAAAGGCACCTTTTGTTGTTGGATACTTCATAATTTTTCACCTTGCTGCACATTTCTGTATTACTGTAACAGCAGCATAGACATGGTAAGCTATGGGATGAATTCCTGAGCACTGTTGGCCTTATCATCCTGTCTCATTGTAGTTCTTTTTTAATTATTCCAAAACATTGACTTTTGTTGCCGATTTAAAGATCTCTTTCAACTTCCATCTCTCAAACTGAGAAGTTTGTTGAGCTACTGATCACACCTGACTCAATATCCACTGTACTTTGTTACAAAGCATCTATATTTGGCTTGGGACATACCTGCATTTCACAGTGGAGCCTGGTCCAGTCACACCTGAGATAACATGACTAAACTAGGACTGTATCTGGAAACAGTGTAGACCCCCATCAGTGCAGCATTGCACTAATGGTAATTAAACCTTTTCAGCAGCAGGATTGAAGGGTTTGGACATGATACCACATAGTTTGTACAGAATCATGCCCTCAGTGGGTGTCTTTGGTAGGCCCTGTGCCCTGCCCTGCAGATGTCTGCTGACATCTTCAAAAATATGGGCAACCTCCCATTCAACCTGACAGGTTCCTGAACTTTTTCATGTAACTTTCTGCTCGTTGGCATATGGACATGAGAAACATTCATGTTTCAGGTCCTTATCTTTGCTTGCTCAGTGATCACCTGTCCTCCTGGCATTTCCTCCTGTCAGGAAGAGATGATTCAGCTTTCAGACCTTTGTGAACCCCATTCACCTGGATTAGACTCAAAGACCTTCTGCTTTTCTCAGAGGTGGAGATTCCCAAGGCAAGAAAATAGCTACAAAATGATGGGCACAATTTTTAAATTGATCTATCCCATCACGGGGACAAGCTTTGATTCTTTCTGGACATAGACTCTTTCTGGAACAAATATGTACCTAAAACTGGTTGGGCCAGATTTCATTTTAGACACATATGTAGGCTCCCTTGATTTCATAAATTTGAATATGGCTCTTAGACTTTGTTGTCTATATGTCTATAACAGAATAATGATTATTCATAATAGTTATTTGCTTCTTTGCTTCTTTTTCTGTAGCAATTTTCTTCTTTGTCTTTTTATTATTATGAATACAGTGAGTTGCTCCAGCTGGAAAGCAGCTTTGCAGAAAAGGGCTTGGGGGTTCTGGTGGACACCAAGTTGAACATGGGTCAACAATGGTCCCTTGCAGCAAAGAAAGCTAATGGTATTCTGGGTTGCATTAAGAAAAGCATTGCCAGCAGGTCAAAGGAGGTGATCCTTCCTCTCTGCCCTGATGAGGCTACACCTGGGCTGAACTGTGACCAGTTCTGGACTCCCCAGTTCAAGAGAGACACGAACATACTGAGGAGAGTCCAATGAAGGACAACAAAGGTGATTAAGGGACTGGAGCACCTCTCCTATGAGGAAAGGCTGAGAGAGCTGGGGCTGTTCAGCCTGGAGAAGAGAAGGCTCAGGGGGATCTCATCAACGTATATAAATACCTGAGGGGAGGGTGCAGAGAAGACTCTTTTCTCTGGTGCCCAGTGACAGGACCAGAGGCAATGGGCACACAGTGAAACACAGGACGTTTCTCCTGAACATCAGGAAACACTTTTTCACTATGAGGGTGACTAAGCACTGGCACAGGTTGCCCGTGGAGGTTATCAAGTCTGCCTCCTTGGAGATATTCAATAGCTGTCCAGATGTGGTCCTGGGCAACTGGCTCTAGCTGGCCCTGCTTGAGCGGGAGTTTGGACCAGATGACCTCCAGAGTTCCCTTCCAACCTCAACCACTCTCTGATTCTGTGATTCTGTTATTCTGTGATTCTGTGTGTGTACGTGTGTTATACGAATCTCACATTAAAATCAGTCAATGAATTTTCTAATGGCTCATAGGGGCCTAAAGTAAACCTTTCAAGGACTGTTTGAGTGGCTAAAAATGGTGTGATTGGTCTTGGAAGAGCAAGGTGTTTGTCAAGCTTTTCGCAGCTTTTACTGTCATTAACCTACTTTCTTTCTCTAAACATAACTAACTAGTATTTCTGCATTTGTAGCATTATTCCTCTAAAGAGCTAGTTTTTTTCTGCCAAGAATCAAGCCTTTGATGTAAAAATCTACAGCCTTTGGAAATATGGCTTTTGTTCTGATATAAATTGCAATTGTAAAATGCAGGTAAATGTATGATGAAACTGAGGTATCTTGCCATAATCTGATTTTATTTGATATTGCTATAAGCTGCTTAGGGGCATGTCTCTTATTTGCAACCAGGCTTAGGAAAGATATATTAATTTTACTGTGGTGAATTTCAGGAAGTTTATCTAGATTTTTTTTAAAGCCGCAGTCCCAGAATTGTTTACCTGCTGTTTAAAAAGAGATAATTTCATAGTCTTGGTGAATGTTGTATCTGTCTTCATCTTAACCAGAATCTTTTAACTCCTTGTGAACTGACCTATCATATTTCCTCTTACAAGGAAACCATTTAGCAGAGCAGAGAGATGTTGTCATGGTTCTATCTTTGCATCTGACTCAGGAAAATGGGTGGGTCTGACAAAGAGGGGATGGATATGTGCACAGTTTCTTTTGGGAACAGCTACCTAACAAGCAGGGAGGTCACCAGTGAGCTCTTTTTTCCAAACACAGAACCTAGCTGCCACCTCGTGCTGAGGTGGAAGCTCCAGTAGCCCAGTAACAAATTACTAATTTTAGTAACAAAAATTAGCTACACATTTTGGAGTTACTGACAGTAAACTTGATATTAATGTTTATCTGATTCAACACAAAGACCGTGATCTTTAAGTAAGAATGTGTTTCTTCTGTCAAGTCATGATGGATGTTTCTTATCTTAACAAGAATGAGTAAATAAATTCTTTGTTCGTTATTAGGTATTCTGTGGATATAGAAATTATCTTCTGAGGGTAATAGCAATGCTAATACTGTCTTAATAAAGGTAAAGGCATAAAACACAATGCTGCAATAAATATGTCTTGCCAGATGCAGGGACACTACTGTAGCTGAAAATTGTCTCAAAACACCTCAATGCTTTCTCTTTGCTACAGCTTCGGAATTAGTAAAAGCACATTGCTAAGGGGACCTCTATTAATGAGATTTATAAGAACACTGAAAGGTAAATCTAAAGCTATCAATGGTAATGCAAATTAATACAACTCCAACTCTTCACAATTCAGGATTATAAACATTCATAGTTGTCCTGTACTCTCATAGATATAAGTATTTCTGAGCATATGTATATATTCTATACTTCTATCCCTATGCAAATATAAAATAAGTCCAAATATATGTCTGTCCTGTACCACTTAAGGAGATATTATATCAGCTTAGTGTTCAAAGATTAAGTCACGTCACTTCAGTTATTGATAAAGTAGACTTTATAAGTATACTCATACCCCAAAGTAGTATTTATGCTATTAAAACATTTTTTCACTTGCTGCACATAGAATTACTATCTTCTTTGTTGCCTGCTTTTCTTTTTCTTGTTCTTAAAGAGATGAAAATGAAAAAGGAGCTTAATGTTAGAGGCATTGGAAATCAAAACAGTATTAGAAAAACAAAATATTTAATGGTTTCATGTTGTTATAATATGGTAGATTAACGTAAATTACATGGTGATAATATCAATGTATATAGCATTATGTTCATAATATGTTGTAGTGTTACACAAATTGAAAGTTATCTAGTTTATAAATATCAGTGAAATATCTGCAGTATTAAAATCAGCTTCATTGATCTGTATTTAAACTTACTATCTGCGCAAACTAAAGTGAGTGCTCACTTAATAACTATTTCAGAGCACTGTATCTGACAACATCTTTTCAACACCTTTTTTTTTTTTAACAGCACCAGCTGAAGGGCTAATTTTAATCCTATTTTCACTCTGCAGATGAACATATGTATCAGGAAAATAGGTGGGAATTTCCATTTTCAAAAGGGTATACTCTTGGTCTAGTTCTGATGTCACTCAAATCATTAGTAAGTAACTTTTCCTGCAAACGTATTTTTAGTGCTTTTCTTCTGTTATCAATTTCAGACTTTCTCAGAATTATGTTCTTATTTTGCAATAGGCATCTTGTTGATAATTTCAGTGCAAAGAGCTTTTCCTTCTACTTTCTTTCATTACTTTTTTCCAGGAAAACTCATTTTTCATCTGCCATTTACTCTCCTACTTTGTGCACTTTGAGTTTTTCTGCTTTTGGCAAGGTTATCACTCAAAATGTCTTCTCTCTGTACTCCTAATTCTCCTAAACATTGCAAAAGATGGTAGTTTGGCTCTTAGGATAAGTAGCTTTGCCCTGAGAATGCTTAGGAAAATAATGTAGTAGGACATACATGATTACTTCTTTATTATTTTATTGAAGTGAGAAGCAAGGAATATATTCCCCTGCAAAATGACAAGGTTTTAATGGGTGCTTTTTAAAAACCTTTTAGCCCATAAATAGCTTTAAATCACAGCTTCTCCTAACCTCTGCAGAAAAACTTGATGCCTAGATGGAGAATGAAAGATATTGTGAGGACTATCAGCCAACGTGTGATATCCCCAGACCACCACCCACATACATCACACGTCTGCTGAGGTCTGAGTAAGCTCAACAGTACACAGATGTACACAGAAACAATTTCAATCATTTTCTTTAACTATCTTTAACTATTTCTGCTAGGGTCCTTTAAGCAGTGCACACAAGCAACACTGAAGCAGGAAAGAGCAAAGGGGAAACCAGTAATGAGATACAGCAAGAAAACCCACAATCAGCACCAGCTGTTGCCCAATTAAACTCAACAGTTCACAGGTGTTCACAAGAGGATACACAGTTTTGACTATGCCAAGGTACCTTTCTAAATAACCCTTGTGAGAACAATAGAAAATTAATTTTCTTTTATTGGCCACTTTACATATTTTTAAAGCTTTAAAATTTTTATGTGTCAATAGTCACAATTTTATAAACTAAACATCTCTCTCTCTGTTTTTGACATCTTAATCAAACCCCCAAAATATTAGAGTTAATAGCTGAAGTGTCTACTCTACCATTGTTGTCTTGGCTCTTCTCAGCTGCATTGTCTTTTCTGCTGCCATTCTTAGTTAATATCTTTCTAAGCAGGCTTTATGACTATTGCTTTGTCTTCATAAGCTTAAGTCCTAAAAAGTCACAATCCAGTTGGATATCAGGGTACTGAATGTGACTGAAATTGCTATGTTTACCTATGTCCAGATACAGCCTGATTTTTGAAACAGGAAATTCATGAACAGTAAAATCCTGTCAGGTGTCTGCATGTGGGCACTACTGACAATTTAGCAAGTATGTGTTGATGCTGTTTTGTGATATGCTTCTTTTGTGATTACACAAAGGACCTTGGTCTCCAGGGCTGGCATTTTAATAGCTTTAGTTAGCATCTTAAAGCATGAAAACCAACAGCAAGAATCAGAGAGAAAACTGATAGTCCTGCTCCTTTTATCCATTCCTTTTCAGCAAAACCTTTCAAGTCTTGGAATTTCTCTCTGGGTAGACACTGATTTGAGGGTCATAATATAAAATGATGGGCTTCAAAACTGAGAGGTTTGCACCTGATCCACAGAGTTGTGTATTGTGTGTCCTTAAAACAAAACAAATTTAAACATGGAATTATTATTTGCTTCCTTTCGTAATCCAAAATTACCTTACAAAGTTCCTTGGCAATTACAGTATTTTGGCTGTCAACTAGCTATTTAGGCCATGGCTTGGAGGTTGGAAGGCCCAGAGGAGCCATATCTCTGCAGTGTAAATGAAATGCATATAATGTTGGTGCTCTAAAGGTTAAACTTGAGCTACAATGCAACAGAGACTAGTTCTTAGATTTAACCTGCAGGGAAATATTTATGATGTTCTCTGCCTCCAATTTATTTTAATAACACTTAATAATACTAGTTTGGTCTTAACCAAAGTAATGCCTTTCATGCAAAGATCTCAAAGCACTTTCTGCATAGGAATTAATTTTCACCACACCCTAATGAGAAAGAGAAGCAATATTTTACCTGCTTGCAATTTCTCTTTATTAAACTTACCTTTAGTCTAATATTAAGAGCTTTAAGAGATGATGAGAGTTGATATTTTTATATTCTAATTTTTACTAGCTCTGAACTGGGTGTAGTCCTGATGTGCTTTTGTGTCTGGAAAGTAAGATGGGTCTTTTCTAGAAATAATCAGAGAAAAACTTTCAGGTAACATTGACAGAAAGGAAAAACCAATAATGAAATACATGATAAAATAGAACAGAGTCATTTAGGGCTTAGATTTTGATAATTTTTTTTTTTTTTTTTTTTTTACTTTCAGAATAAATGCTTTTTTGAAGTCTTTCCATGCTGAGCTTCAGAAGGTTAGCTTAGTGGTAGATCAGTTTTTAGACACAATTTTCAGTGAAAATATTCCTGTAATTCAAAACATTTCAAAAATACATTATGGGTATTTAAAATCCTGGTGTGATATATGCAGAACACAGAGTAGTAACAGTAGGCTAACAAAAATGCAGCCTATTTGCAAAGGTGAAAGAACAACCTTCACAATTTAGGGGAAAATTGTTGTGGCTTCTTGTCATTTTTTCCTTCTTTTTTCTCTCTCATTTTTTGCCTCTAGTCACAGCAGGATAACATCTGTTCTCAGATAGGAGACAGAAATTTGGCCTATAATACATGTATACAAAAAACATTCACGTAGGGGTTGGTATTCCCAGGTGAAATACTTTTCTTGAACAGGAAGGCAGAGTACTTACTGTCAACATGAGGTAGACCCCTGTGTGGGGTTTTGAGGTAAAATGCAAATTCCTGAAACAATTGCTATGCAGCCCTCAGAGGAATTATTGCTTAAGTAATACTGTTTATTGCTTCTCTGCGTGGTCAGGAGGAAAACAGGACTCAGCAGACATGAAATTTTTTGATTGTATCCCTGCTTATGAGTAAACTTTAGCTTTTGTCTATTGTCTACTTCATCAGTCTACCCTGAGCTACCTTATAACTGTTATACATTACAACTGGGCTTTTTCATTTCTCTAGCTGAATCATAGGTTTGATTAATCCATGATGGTTATTCCCTGCATTAAAGGAGATTAAGGAAGGCCCTTTTACCAAGAAAGGAGAATTTTGGTGTTGAAATAAAGAAACAAAATATGGAGGCTTGTTGTTTATCCAAGATAAATAAAATTTCCCACATCTCTGGATGTTACTTCACTGATGATTTGTGTTATTACAACAAAGTCATTTATTATACATATGTGCATCACACAAGCAGGGCCAGCAGGTAGTGTGATAATCCCCTCTCTGCTCTTCTGCTAATGAAAGAGGCGGCTGGTGAACAAGGTAGATGGTTTCAAATTTGGTGAGAACCTAGACCAGGGAAAGACATGCAGGGGAAAAAGGCTGTAGGTAGGACAATATCAGACCCAGCAACAGAAGCACCAAATTGTACTACAGTCTTAGCTGGGCTGCTCACAGTGTTTCTCTATTTGCTGGTTCTTGCTTCCCATGAGGTTGAGCATTAATTGTTTCTGTTGTTTCATGTTGAATATTTTTTTGTTTGTTTTCTTGCCCTTGGATGTGAATAAAACCCTGCAATGGCAAGTGAAAGGTTTTGCTGACTTCCCTGTGGATTTCTGCTGTTCATGTGAATATGCACTGGCATAGGATAAAATTTATGCCAGTGAAGAGACCCTGACCACTGCTGAAATCCTGTCTAAGCTTCCTTTTCCTCTTCAGGTACTCTGCAAGGGAGAGAATTACTCCTGCTAGTCTTGTGATGAGTATACTTAAAATGTGTACAAGAGGATATGCAGTTGGCACAGTTTTCCCAAGAATAAGCAGGACCAAAGGTTTTACGTGAAAATTGACTGTGTCCTAAAAGATGTTTTCCTGCTTCATTAAGTGTCAGGTTTTATTCAGGCCTCACTGGGAGAAATTCCTTATAGCCTGTGGTAGATGAAAATGGATGACCATAACTAATGATCCTTCCTGGCCTTAAAAATCTATGAATTTACAATAATACACTAAGGTTGAATACACCTGAACAGATCCTTTAACATGATCTAGGTCCCAAGGAACCTCAGTTACTGCTAAGTGCTTTCTTGTGCTTTTGGGTTTTACTTTTTCTTCCTTATAATTGTTTCTTAGAAGTCTGAAAAAAAAAAAAAATCATTCCCTGCTTTTTATTTCCTTTTGGGTTTGGCAGGCATTCAGGCTTTTCTTCCATTTGTTTGCATACAAGTACGCAGAGCTACAAGCACCCACACAAACAATATGTCACATAAAATGGTAGAATGAGATTACCATAGCTAATACAGTTGCTCTTTCTTAATATAATTGTAGATGCAAAGATTGCTAAACTGAAGTGCTAAATGCAAGAATTATGTGTCATTTGCAGCCAGAATCAGATTTTTGCTTTTGTTCCTTTTCCTCACAGAGACCGTATGGATGGTGATCAAATTATTCTCCCTGACACAGCTAAGTGTCAGTCTATCACGGGGAGTTTGCCCTTCCCTTGCTGCCAGGTTAGGAGCATGGCAATTATCCAGGTGCCATCCTCGCATGCTCTGAGTAGCTGGAGGCATGGAAATCTCCTAAACTGGATGGGTGTTTCATGCAAAATTGGCGCAAAGCTTTTGGTCTGTTTTGTGCTCAGCTGCAGAATCTTTGCCCATTGGTCTTTGTGAGTAGTAGGTAGGATTTTACTCTGTGCATTCAAAATGGCATGAAAATGTGTTTTTTTTCCTTTTTACATTCTAGTCCTTTGGTTCTCACACTGGCAGTGCACTTATTTGCTTTAATGTGAACTGTGCTTCTATGCGGACTACAGATCTGGACCCTTAGCTGTGAAAGATTTGTGCTTTCCTGCAGGCAAGTATTTAATTCAATTGTATTGCTTTTCAATCTTCTCCTTTTTGTTTTGTTTGTGTGTGTGTGTTTACTGTGAAAATATAAAACACCAAAAAGCACCACTAGAAAGCATATTGTGCGATGTAGGGCATAAAGAGCAAAGTTTATTCCTCTCCTTCCTCTTTGCCTGTATTTGGAAGGAATGCTGCCATTTCCAATTCAGAAATCGGAGCATGGACTGACTCTTCATAACTGCATATAAAGGCAGTGGTGCCATGCTCTTCTGAATGCTATAATAAATCTCTCCTCTGTTTACAGTTCTTAAGTGACTGATTTTAGATGCTTTTAAAGTGTATCCAATGGCCAAGACTATTCTCAAGTCCTAGTCCATTGTGTTTCTCTGATGCTCGTGACATAATTGAATGGCTCATTTAGATGTGAATTAGATGTTATTAGCTTGTTCTTCTAATGGAACCCCTTCCACACAAAAGGTTAAGCTGCGGAATTTTTCTATGGTTGAAGATTTCATGATTATTACCAAAAGAATAATGGCATCCTTGATGCTTTTCATCTTCACTGTTAAAAGGAATCAAACACATCTGTAAATTAACTGTAATTCACAGAACTTTATGTAACTCTTTCATAGGTTTTATAGCTTGCACTGAGGAACAAAAGTAATATATATATGATAATATATATGTATATGCATGTTTAAAAATTATTCTGTAAGATGGCAGGGAAACTCATCATACAGGGCCGTATTTCTCAACAACTTGTGTAGAATTTCCTGCTGCCGTGGGCTTCAGTATCAGTGGGAATCTTCCCAGCAATCCTCAAGTAGAGTGAGGTGGAAAGTGCCTCTGGACTCCTGTGAAGGTCTCTCCACATTAACGGATCAGGATTAGAGACAGATGTATGCAAGAGAGCACTTGTCTGCGATTTACAGCACCCTTCTCCCCACTTGGCACTGAATTGTTCTCATGTAATGTTCTGAGTTTGATCTGCCTCTGTTTAAAAAATGAAAAACATTTTTTGGGAAAGTAACTTGATGCTGGCATTGTTTGCTACCTCTCACATAATTTCTTTAAGTATATTTGGTTTTGTTTTTAATTTGGTGCATTAGCAGCAGAAATAACAAAGGTGAAACCCTAGATCTTTATTTAGACTATAGCAGCTTCCAGGAAGCACTTATAGACATGACTGAATGCAAATAAAATGATAAAGATAATGTTATGGGAAGGCATGTTTGCTGCTTTCTGAGCCCTGCCAAAAGATACCAGCTAAGAGTCCCCAACCACTTTTGCCTGAGCAAGTTTATTTTTATTATAAAACGCGTACATTGACTAACTAACAGAAGTGTACCTCAGTAAGACATTTATCTGGACTGTATCATAGTCCTAGCTGCCTATGAATGATACAGCTTCACATCAGCAGAAAAGTTAGATAAGAACTCCAGATGCCTGAAATGCTTATAAAAGTAGGAAAAACAAACTCACTTGACTTATTATTTTATTACAAATTCAGGCCAGATTTTAACCAAGGTTCACATAGGTTTATGACTTCTTCCAGTGAAAATTCGATAGTTTGGGATTCTGCATTGAAACTGGAGATAGTCTTGAGGTGCAGGTACATCTGAATAATGATTTTTCTGTGTGTTCTTAATCCATGCTTCATTTTTTTCCCATCATAGAGTCAGGGATTAGCTGCAAATGTGAGATTTTAAACATTAATTTGTCACAGGGAGTAGATACTTATCTATCTGGGTCAAGGTGAGTAAAAGTGCTTCCTAAGTCCACATACTGCTGGTGACTTAAAAAGTTATATTTGAATTTCTGTTTATGTGTATTTCAGCTGTAAATTATGGATTAACAGTTGGTATCTCCTATAAGAAAAAATACTTATTTAACGAAGAACAAAAATGAAGTAAATTTTATTTTCAAAGTTCTGATGACTCTTCAAAATCTTAAAAATATAATTACATATAACAGAATAGGTGTGTCATAGTTCCCACATTGATGAACGCTTCCTGTCTGTCAAGTATGTCTTACCTTTTAGTCTCTCATTTTCTATTGTTTTTCTATTGGGTGAATAGCTCCCTAAAAATTTTGCAGTCTCCCTTATCCATTAATCCCTGAATGAAAGTATTAATGTGACAGCACTACTTATGTAAATGCAAGTAAGACTGGGCCTCTATTACCTCTTTTTTTCTTTACACCATAGCAGAGGATTGTAATGCCTTCAATATATTTGAACATGTATGTATTCTTAATTAATGCTTGTAATCAAATGACTTCTCTGTGAAGAAAAGACAGTAAAGATTCAAGCATGATTTTTTAATCACTGGATTATTCTCTTTGTACAAATGCATATAATGCATACAAATACAATATAATGCACATCTTTACAGTGTGTTGTAAGTGTAAAATGCTGATAACCCTGTAGTAGCTGGTGCACTTTTGCCTTTTTAATTGTGCCTCTGTCACACAGTGCAGGTGGACTGGAGTAGGGACTGAGTTGGTCAACTGAGCATCCAGCACATTATAGTTCACTGTATGCTGGATGTCTGCCTTTCATGTTTTATTTCCCCTCCAAAGCAGAAGGAGACCAAATAGCAGAATCACTTAGATATGTCAACATAGCGTAGTGCAGTGCCCCACAATAATATCCCAAATGAACTCACTGGGTGTCTGGAAGCCACAGCCTCGCGTTAGTGCTGTGTCCTGTCTTGGCATGTAGAGCCTGCCCCTGGGAGCAGCTCGTTAGCCCCCGCACACCCCAGCTAATACAGCCGGCCTGCTGCCAGCTTCCAGCTAGCATCCTCAGACCTAACATGAGTAACCTTGCCTGGCACTCCAATTTGTTACATAGACATATCCTGACTGAGATACCATAATGCACTCATGATCTAGCTCTCTATTAGAAAGTGAAATCTCTTGTTCTGCATACTACCATTTTTGGAAATGTCTGAGACAGAATTATATTTGTGATTGCTTGTTTTTTTCATGTGTTTATTTTCAGAAAATCTCAGGAGTCCAAGTTAGCCAAGACTCTCCACCCCAATGTAAATTATAAACCCAAGTAAAATGGAGATAAAACACTGTGGAGAACCAACCCCCCCTCTGTACTTCACATGTGAGTATTTATGATTATTTAAGTTTTACACCAGAGAATATGACCGTGCTTTTTAATATCAAAGGATTTGACCTTCTGGTTATGTTGCTGTCATGAAATATGGCTTATTTAAAAAAAAAAAATTAAATAACTGGAGACATAGGTGCTGACTTTTTGCCAGAAAATGCTGTGCTAATATGTCCCCTCAAAAGCTGTCCTTCCTGACTCAGAGTGTGAAAAGAGCAAGGAAGGTGAGGCAAGGGTATGAGGAAAGGGAAAAACAAGGGAAGAGGAGATATTTAAGCTTAGTATCTATAGAATCACAATTTTTAAAAGAATCTCTATTTATTATACACACAGAGCTTGTGTTGTAGTTAAGGAGACAGATAAAAATGTCCAGCAGACCACCTGATACTGACTGGGTCAGGAACAGACCTGAGATATCCTTGGCCTGTGGGGAGAAAGAATGGCACGAGTGCACATTTGGGATCTATACCCTGTCCATTTCTTTGGGTGGCAGGAGGGGATTCAGAAGTTAAGAAATGCAGAGAGGAGTCAATCAAAGAAAAATGATTTGTGGCAACCCCACCAAAAGACAAAAGAAATTGCTGTAGACACATGGAACTGCTGTTTCTACTTGCTGGTTGAGTGAATGTTTAAATGAAATACTGAAATCTGAGGAAAAGTGTTAATAACTTTAGGCAGGTGAAGGGCTCATTGGAGAGTAGGGCACAGAAGGCGAGGAGCTGTGGATGGTTGAGCTGCAACCAGAGTGAGAAGCACCCGAGGCAAGGAAGGGGAGAACGTAGGTACTTGTCACTGAAAGCAAACCTTATTCATCTTTCCTCATGCTCCCAGGTGCTTTATCCTTCCTCTCCACCTGACAAATTGGATCATGCATGGGTCGGGAACAAGGTAATTGTTTTTAAAGTGGCTAGAAGATACATTAACAGCAGATACTGGCAGCATGATGCCACTCCCTTCCCCGAATCTTCCAAGGGACTATCTAAGCAGTGAAAAAGAACTTCCAAATTATCTAGTAGAGGTTTTGGATGCATTGAAAGCCTGGCAGAATAAAAATCATGCAAGTAGAATTTATTACTTTCAAAAATGAAAAAAAAAATTATGCTAATAAAAACCTGAGCATTCAAATTAAAAACAAACTGGTTACTTAAACTACACGACTTTGCAGAAATAATTTTGGTAAATATATTGAAAAAAATTTTATGCACAGTACAAATAAATTTTGGTAAAAGGTAAAAAATTTGTCAGATTTAGAGAACTTCAGCTGCAATAGGTAATCTACAAAGCAGAATTTGAGAGAAGTTTCTGGTTTATTTTAACACAATCACCTTTTGTCTGCTGGCATAATTTCACTGCTATATCAAACAAGCCTGTTGTGATTTTTAAATCTGGGGAGAACAAGCTCAGTTTTACTTTACTGGAAAAGACAATTTTTGATGTTGTTTTTCAATAAGGTCTGAAAGCACCATCACTGTGAAGGGGTTGGTAATCTGTGATCCTACTTAGACAACTCTGAGGTGCTTCAGGCTTCCTATGTTCTTTGCATTGCAACCTTACCCATATGTCCTTTAATATCATATAATCTATATATCATTCCCTGTAAGAAGCTTATCTAGCTATTTAATAAATAAATTCACCCCAACTAGCAAAAGCAAGAATATATAAATAAATTCTAACAACATCTTTGTGGACACAATATTAAAATTCTCACATATTCCAGGAAGTGTATTTTATTACTGCAGTTTTTGTGGCTTTCCTGCCTGTCTGAAAAATGAAAGGGGCAGTCCTATTACAGCAGTAGGTTAGATCAGTGCAGATATCCTAATGCAGATGCAGTTATGCTAGAAGATTTTATAACTTAAAAAAGCGCAATGCAAATCTCACTGAAATTGCATTACTTCTTGTGGGCTAGAAATAGATAAGTGTGGGGAGAATGACAAAATCCTCATTTGTACTGGGAGAAGGAAGGTAAGAAGTGGACTGTACTAGTGAGGTGAAAAAGTAGGAGCCCAAGGGGAAAAAAAAAGCTTAAAATGAGAGAAAACTCAAGCAGCTTCCAAAAATTTCCCACAGGCCCCTCATTGCCCACCCCAACAGTTCCTACTGCTCTGTCTCCTCACCCCACAGGAAATCAGCTGCTCTGCTGCTGCTGCTGCAAGACTGCATTTCCCTTCTACCCTGGGGGAAGCAGCTGTCTTGGGATTGTTCTGCTGAGGGGAACTGAGGAATGACCGTTAAGCACAAGAGGTTCAATTAAATCTAAGTAAGTGTTTGTTCCAAATGCTGGGAGACGCTAAGACAATCAAACTGGGTACTGCTCAGGTTCTGGAAATTTGGAAAAATCTGGAAGTGATGGTTTGCACCCAATGCAGCATGTAGAGACATCAAAATTTGTGACATTTTGTCAGACAGTTTGTTAGTTTAAATACTTGTAGAAAGTGAGCATCAAAATGCAGTTCACACACGATCAAGGACGTTTAACTTACTTCCAGTTAGGTGAGTGTTTGTGTATTTTTTTGAAGTGTTCCCTCAATTTCTTTAATGGCAGACCAAAGTGACTGGATTTATGAATGTAAATGCAAGCACAGGAAATGCTCCCATAAGCAAAGGTATGTGCAGACTTTCGTAGATCCAAAGAGTTTATGGGGTGTAACTCCACCACCCCATAATGATAAATTATTTAGAATATTCTATGGAGAATATGGATCACAGCTGTGGTCTTTCCCTTGCTCTCTAAATATCCTAATGGTGAGAGCTGCAGATGCAAAATATGGCAAAATGATGGAAATGTAAGGATTGAAACTACAGTTTTCCCAGTGAATCAATCCAACTTTTATTCCTATAGGACATTATAGCAGCTGTTGTCTGAAATAGTAGTGGTTGGTCACCTCATTACACTGATCTAGATCCTTTTGGTTTTTTCCCTAAGGATTCCAAATAAAGTCTTGCAAACTGATTCAATTTTTTCAATTGCAAAAAATTCAATGTACAGCTAACTTTGTATTTTTGAAGGCAACAACATGTCTCATTGGCTAAAACTACTTTGAAAACAAAAACAACCCCCGGCAAGAAGGAAATGGACGATTTTGGTTTCCTTACCTATGCATTATTGTACATGATTTGAGACCCACAATGAGAGGATCTTTTGGCCACGTCACTGAATAGTACCTGCATCCTGTATCTTCAAAGATACATCAATAATAACACATCTTCTTTTTCTTGTATGTTGGATTACAGAAGCCTTAAGTCTGCCAATTGCCACCTTCATCTTACCCACAATTTTATCATTGCTGTTCAGAAACAGACACAAGGATGTTTATCTTCACATAAAGTCTGCTTTTATTGGTTGGCATATAGTAGATTCATATGATGCTGATCTGGTGATGAAGGCAACAAACTCTAAGCACTGCAGTTGGCAGTGCACAAAGTTGCCAGGGAGAGATGCCAAGGAAGAATATTTTACTGTTTAAGGTCAGCCTCTTCATTTCAGAGCTGCAGGAAGAATAATGTTTGGGGTTTTTTAAAAATTTTATTAGATTTAGGAAGTTGATTTGTCCATGTGTGTTTTGTTGATATTATCAGGAAACTATTGGCAGCAAAGAGTAAAGAATCATTAACAAAACTTTTGGTAAAGGCAGAGCTGGGAAGTGGTAAGGAAACAGGCAGCAGAGCTTGCCCTGTGGGTGTTGGTTTACAAAAATCTCAAATGTTATATGAAATTAGTGTACTTGCATTTAAAATGGCCACTGCACATCATCTTGTAGTTGGCTCTGTAGATAATCCTTTCATTCTTAGGCACTTTATTGCTTTTCCTGTGCCAGGATTCTTAGTGATGGTTTTTGTGGGCATCGTTAATTACAGACTCCTCATTCTTTTGTTTTGATTTACTCCTACCCATGGCTCTGTCTGACTTTGGTTAAGTAGGAATGGAGTCACTCTGCTCAGTGGACAACTTTTAAGGCATGTCAGCACCTAGCTGTCAGCTGCTGTTTCTCCAAGTACAAAATACAGTATCACATGATCTATGGTCTTCTTTCTGAGGAAAAGGACTGCATATGCTTGTGGAAGGGAAGAGAGAAGGATGAGAGCCAGGCAAAGAACACTTAATATTAAATTGCTGTTTTAATTATTAATTTCATTTTCTTTAACATCATAAATGTTTAGAAATATTACATTTAGTGTACTTGTACTTTAAAAGATGCCTAAAGATGGAGCTCATTGCCGTTGATGTCGTCACAAAGCTTTGTCAATAAACTACAAGATGACACTCAACGCATCATAAAAAAAAAAAAGGAAATAACATATGGATTTTTTAATCAATTATCAGAAATTTGTGTGTTTCTTTCTAATCTGGAAATGGATTTTGTATTAAAGCAATAGGATGTTTGCACTATTGTTTTTTTGTAAAATGTACCACTCAGCTTCAAATAAGACACAACCATGCTAACAAAGGACCTATGTAAACATCCTTAAGGGAAGCTCTTCCTGTATTTCCCATTTAAGACAGTTGGAGAAGGGTGAAAACAGGTCATCCAATCTGGAAGTTATTTGTTTTGTTTTAAAAGCTAATGCATTCTGATGTGATGCACCGAAAGGACCGTAAAACTGCATTCATGTATGGCATTTTTTAACGTGAAAAGTCTAGACATAAAATAAAGTTGGATTATAGTAAAAATATATATACAACTAGCTGTGGATTTATGAAATGGTGAAGTACAAAGACTCATGACAGACATGTAGTTTACTTTAGTGGCACTGGATTTGCACTTAATCTGCTTTCCACATATGTTTAAATAATCTTCAATTATCTGCAAAAATCTGCTTTTATAAACCTCATAATTTATCAGGGATTAAAAGAGCAATGTTTTGACAACATAGCTGTTTTAAGTGCAACTCATTATTTGTACATCATTAATCCAAATTGATTAGCACCCAAGTTGTCTGACCCTGGAAAATGTATCCCAGCTGTTTACCTTTTGGGCAAATGACATTTCTTTTACTATGCATGTTGAAGTTCAGGGCTGTCTTATATCAAGTATGCATGTTTTGGAAACTGCTTTTGTCTGTATCTTGTGAAAGTCAAGGTTTCATAGCTTTTCAGAACAATTACATTTGAGTGCAAATCAATCAGTGTGCTGCAGCTGATTTCTGAAACCAAAGAGAAACCTCCTACAAAATGAAGTGGCTGCTTATGCTAGAATTACAGGTCCCTAGGAGACAGAGGGGTGATATGACATTATTTACTCAATAGGCTTACTAAATAACATGATAAAATAAAGCATTTTAAAAAAGACAGGGGAAAAAAATCCTTCTAGATAATTGTAATTTTCTTTGAAGCCAGCATTTGAGAGGAGATTGTTAACTTCTCACATGGTTGTTTAAAGATTTCTCAATTTCATTTGTTACAGAAATATGAAACTAAACAGGTAGAAAAGGACTTTTTCAACTGCAAACTCTCTCCAGTTACCATTTTAAAAAATTCCTTAGCAAAGAGCCTTTCTTCAGAAGGATTAACAAGATATAATTTTGAAGGATTGCTTATGATTTCAGTGTTTTAAATTTTAATATTTCAGCTTAAGAGTCCTGAAAATCTTGTCAAAGTTTTCAACAATAATGGAATGTTATTTATTATCTTAAGTTGAACATAAAGAAACTGAAGAAGAAACCCTCCATAATTATTTTTGCCCATACAACTCACTTCTAATTTATATTTGTGTGATTTTATCCCCTCTTACTTTTATTCTGTAAGGAAATAAGTGTAACAGATGCACTGTTTTATCACATGAGGTATAAGTGTAAAATACATTAAGAAAATTGTGTCAATTAATCCTCAGTCTCAACAGACAGATAGTTTCTGCACTGTTTCACCTTTCAACAATTTTACTGTGAATCCAAATAGATAATGCAGTTTGAGACAACAATTTTGTTGGATAGTAGGAAGATAGAGTTATTTCTATTATACTTGAAAGTGTTATAGTTTCCAATGCAAAAGTAAAGACTTAAGCAATATTCCATATAACTTCTGGTTACCAAACCCCCTTAAATCTACTATTTTCCAAATAGGCAATATCATCCACAAAGGTTGATACAGCAGGGATGTGATTTTATAGTATCTATTTTCCCTGGTGTCCATTTAGTTGCCCTGTTCTTTCCTAAGGTTTTCTACAGAGCTCTCTGTGGTTTTCGATATCCTGCTGGCACTATTTCTTCATATATGGCATACAAAATTTTAGATACTAAACCATTTCCAAAAGACCAAATCAACTTGTCTAACATATCATACCTGCTAGTGTTTTTAGTATGAGTTATGTGTCTGTGTTTTGTGATTTTAGAAGCATTTTTAGGTATGTTCTTTGGCTCTGACCAACCCAAAGACTGTATTCAGGCAGTAATACGATGGTTAGATGGCAGAAAATGAAGAATGCTTCCCTATCTGTTATCATCTTTATAGTTTCTGTTATCACTCTTACAGTGATATGGAGAAATGAAAACATATTCCCACTTATTATGAGTTATAATGCAGCATAAGCAAGGCTCAAGTCTCTCCTTTCTTCCTGCTAGTGAAGTCTATCACTGCCTGAAACATGAGAGAGGGTACCCTCTCCCAGTGGATGTCCTTGGTAGCCAGACAATTAGCGTACCACAAGCAAACTGAACTAACAAAGGGCAAGAGCAAAACTATCTGGAGGATGGTGTTCGGTCACTAGCTGGCATAGAAGAAGTAGCTGCAGAGTGCAGGTTCAGTTGCTAGCACATCTGAATTTTTTTTGTCTCCCCCATCTCAATTGCATGGATTTTAGTTTTGCATTTTAGAGTACTTCCTAGATTGAACATTAATGACACTGATATTCTAATTCAGCAGACTTCAAATATGCAGGGCAAAATATTAAATTCTATGAATATACTCCTTGTTCTCAAAAATCCTCCTATTTCACTGATACAGATTTATTTAGAACATTGTATTTAGAACATTGTAAATTGTGGTAGCATTTATAAAAAAAAGACAAAAGACCCCTGACTAAGTAAATCAAAATCCAAATGGACCCAGATATTTTGGTATAGCTTTTTGTGAGGTATTGTAATAAAATATAGGTTATTCTGGTAATTGTATTGTGTTTATAAGATTGGGGGGAGAAAGAGCTTGTCAATATTCAATTAATCAAAAGGAAACACTAATTGAAGGATAGCTCCACTCAGTTGTGTTATGTCTTGTATTGGTCACACTAACACAACTTTATTAAAAATAACTGTCCAGCTCAAAAGCTTTGTACAAGAAAGGAAAATATCAAACATTAAAACAGAAAAAAGATGCAAATTAAAGATTCAAAGGGAGTGAAAGAAAAATTGTTACATTGAACAAGTGATGAAGAAAAGGCTAAATAAAATTGTCTTAATCTTTGAAATAAAAAAGATGGAGGGGAAGCTAACAAGCAAAGAGAGACAAAAAATAAATAGCAAACCAAAAGCAGCTTGATAGTTACAGAGATGCACAGCACAATAAAAAAATGGCTCTCTTCCCCACCATTGTCTAATCTTTAAGCTCTTGCTCACCAGGATAGATTCGCTGAAAAGCTGCAGTATCATGGAATTGACTACAGAATGAAGCTCTTAGAAAAAATACTGTGGAGGCTTATGGACCAAAGAACATGCCGAAAGATTTCAACTTTATATTTATGGTAATCAGAAACATAAAGTTTGTTAAATTAATCATCCATTCTTGCTGGTGACTTGGTTCTGATAGCAGCTAGTGCCATGCTATAGAGTAAGGTATCAGACCTGGTACGCATCACTAGGATATAAACGGAAACTTCTGCTGAGGGTAGGTTATCTGATCTTCACTCTAACCATCTCAAACTACATTTAAATATAAAAGACTTCCACTTGTTTGGCAGAGGAAATTATGACTATCACAGAAAAAAAGAATGCAAACTGAAAGATCTGGCCTTAAGACATGTCTATGGAAAACTAGTCTGGACAGTGATTTTTCCCAAATGATGTTTGACAGTGCGGGAGTTCCCATCATTTAATACTAAGCCCTGAATGGCAGGTCCTTCTAGTTAAGCCAAAGCAGGGCTCCTCCTTCAAGGTTCCTCCTATAAGGCCCAGATGGCACAGAAAAGGATGGCTCTTGAAAAACTTGTAAGCACTGGGACGGCCACTGTGTCCTCCAATGCACTCCTTCCAGTCCCTGTAGTACTGTAAGGAGATTTTCATAATGTTCTCTTCACTGTTTCAGGTGAAGTAGTTGGGTTTCCAGCATCTACCACACAATCTAGACTATAGACATACATAATCTGTATGCCCTTTCAAATGCAAACATGTAATATAAAACAAGATTTGTCAGTTATGACTGGTGGAGATCATCAACCAATTGCCACTAATAATGAAAATCCGCAAGGAGAATGATGATGGAAATAGTCACTTTATCAGAAGTAAAGGCCAGTCTGAAGGGGCAATAGGATCAGCAGTGGGGGAGGAATTGAACACATCTTAAAAAAAAGGACAAAAATTCTTCTAGTTTTATTACCATATCTTTTGATCATGTGAGTGATTGCAACCAGTAAGGTCACTGAATTCTCACATCTATTAAAAGATTCAAAATGTGCTTTGAAGAATGTTTCTATTATCTATTTCTTGGTAGTCTCCTGAGTCTGCTTGATGTTATCTACTTGCCCTCTTCTGTAAGCTGTTTGGAGTAGGGACTCTGGTTTGCTCTGTGTTATGCAGAGAATAGGACACTAAAATTTCTCATTCACTGCCAGGATCCCTGTCTGCTCCAGAAAAAAAATCCTATATAATTCTTCATATTAATTTTTACGGTTATATTGGTTTGCTGTAGAAATCCTGCACCTCAGGTGTACGATGCTATGAATCTCCTTTGCTTAGCTCTACTGTCTGAAAAACAAAAGAAAAAAGAAAAAAAGCTTGCCACAAAGAACTTGGGACAACTAGTGAATCTATGCTTGGGGGATGTGAATGTGAGAATTACCATCAATGCACCATCATTTCCCCAAGTCCATACAACCCAGAGACAAGACATATTTGTGCCTTGATATCCATGCAGGGCAAACCTGAGACCTCCATTCTTTGTACCCATCTGGTGTTACTAGCACTGGATAAAATATTGAAGTAAGTTAAAACTTTTTAATTCCTTGGAGATTGTTGTAGTTTCTCAGGGCTAAATACATCTCCTTGCCCTTACTAGTGGGAATTTCCAAAAAATAGATATAGCAGAGAACCCAAAATGAGACATTATCCCAGACTTGCCAATGTGATGCCCATCTACAAGAAGGGCCGGAAGGAGGATCCAGGGAACTACAGGCCTGTCAGCCTGACCTCGGTACCGGGAAAGATTATGGAGCGTTTTGTCCTGAGGTCGCTCACAAGGCATATGCAGGACAACCAGGGGATCAGGCCCAGCCAGCACGGGTTCATGGAAGGCAGGTCCTGCTTGACCAACCTGATCTCCTTTGATGACCAGGTGACCGGCCTGGTTTATGAGGGAAAGGCTGTGGATGTGGTGTACCTGGACTTCAGTAAAGCCTTTGACACTGTCTTCCACAGCATTCTCCTGGAGAAGCTGGCGACTCATGGCTTAGACAGGTACACTCTTCTCTGGGTAAAAAACTGGCTGGACGGCCGAGCCCAGAGAGTTGTGGTGAATGGAGTTACACCCAGTTGGTCGCTGGTCACGAGTGGTGTTCCCCAGTTTTGGGGCCGGTCTTGTTCAATATCTTTATTAATAGTCTGGATGAGGGGATCGAGTGCTCCCTCAGTAAGTTTGCAGACGACACCAAGCTGGGCGGGAGTGTTGATCTGCTGGAGGGTAGGAAGGCTCTGCAGAGGGACCTGGACAGGCTGGATCGATGGGCCAAGACTAACTGTGTGAGATTCAACAAGGCCAAGTGCCGGATCCTGCACTTGGGCCACAACAACCCCAGGCAACGCTACAGGCTTGGGGAAGAGTGGCTGGAAAGCTGCCCAGAGGAAAAGGACCTGGGGGTGCTGGTTGACAGCCGGCTGAACATGAGCCGGCAGTGTGCCCAGGTGGCCAAGAAGGCCAACGGCATCCTGGCCTGTATCAGAAATAGTGTGGCCAGCAGGAGTAGGGAAGTCATCGTGCCCTTGTACTGAGCACTGGTGAGGCCGCACCTCAAATACCGTGTTCAGTTTTGAGCCCCTCACTACAAGAAGGACATTGAGGTGCTGGAGTATGTCCAAGAGAAGGGCAACAAAGCTGGTGAAGGGTCTGGAGAACAAGTCTTATGAGGAGTGGCTGAGGGAACTGGGACTGATTAGTCTGGAGAAGAGGAGGCTGAGGGGAGACCTTGCTGCTCTCTACAACTACCTGAAAGGAGGTTGTAGTGAGGTGGATATCGGTCTCTTCTCCCAAGTGACTAGCGATAGGACGAGAGGAAATGGCCTCAACTTGTGCCAAGGGAGGTTTAGATTGGACATTAGGAAAAAAGTCTTTACTGAAAGAGTGGTCAGGTCTTGGAACAGGCTGCCCAGGGAAGTGGTGGAGTCACCATCCCTGGAAATATTTAAAAGACGTGTAGATGAGGTGCTTAGGGACATGGTTTAGTGGGCATGGTGGTGTTGGGTTGACAGTTGGACTCGATGATCTTAGAGGTCTTTTCCAACCTTAATGATTCTATGATTCTATGAATCTATGATTCTGTGAATCACTTTCATGAACAAGAATAACATAGCTATATTTAATAAAAATAGTGACACAGCCCATGTCCCTACTTCACCTAGTGATTCCCATTCACCTTGATAAGTGTAGTAATTTTGCCACAAATACTACAGTAACAAACCGCCAATAGTATACTAGACTTGACTGACATTTGTATTGTGAAAATTACTACTTGATGGGGCCCAACAGTGGGACCATTTTCCCAAATTAGAAAAGATGGATTGCTCTAGTTTTATTGAAACTAATGCATTAATAGCTGCAGGAGTTCATGGCGGCTGAAAGCATGGGTTAAAGGCTGGAATGATGCGTATGCTTTCTGTAGCTTAGCTAAACCTGCTGCTTCATAGGTAGATGCACAGGAATTCTGCTGTTCTTTCGCATGGGACTGAATTTGACCTCGATTGGTGTTATGGTAAGTTGCCTTGCCGGACCTACTCTTTTTCCAGCAGTTTTTTTCCCCAGAAGGTATCTCAAGACTGTTTTAAAATTCAGCCATTAATGTTCCTCAGAACCAACGAGAATGCTATACCTTCTCCTCTAATGTAATAGGGCCCCGGTATATATTTAAAAAGGGGGAAAAATCTTATTATTTCTGCTACTTATAGCAGTGAATATATAATTAAAATAGCACAAAATTACCTTTGTAATGTTCCCAGCTGTATTTTATTAGTAGGCCCTTAAGGATTTGATGAACAAAGCATTTTAATGTGTTCCTTAGCCCTTAAAATGGGCTAAGAGCTATTGGATATATTTCAGCCCAGTCCTTCTCTTTTTGTGTGAAATCTCTTGTCTGAAACCAAAAGCAGGAGCAGCAGCTCCTCCTGATTTCCATGTACCACATTATCATTGTGATGTTGATGATGATTTCCTGGTGTTTCACTGAGTGTGGTGCAAATGAGACTCTACCCAAGATCATGATGTCCTAATGTCTTAATCTATGCCTTTTATTCAGCCCAAGCAGTGAATATTATGAGTCTCTTGAGAAAGAAGGACATCCTCTTCATGATTAAGCAATAGACAGATGACCAGTGCATGCCAGAACACTAAACTATGACTCTTAGCTGTACAGCAAACCTGATGCATTAAGACTGCACACACATCTTTGCCTAGACAACATGTGACAAAGCAGCAGAAACTGTTTGGTTTTTTTGCTATTTCATAAAAATCTTTTGGGGATTAATCTCCCAGCAAGCAAACATGGGAACTGCAAAACTATTTAAAGTTCACTAGCCCTTCCTGAGGAAGAGAGTTTCTCAATAGAGGTTTTTTATTTGAAATTATTGCTCCATATTCATATTCTACATCATCACTTAAACATAATCTTTGCTTTTCATTAGTGTAATGAGACCATCTGTGCTCTGAGGACTAGTTATGTTGTGTGTACTTTCAAGCTGCACAATCTGTCTGTGATGGGTCAGGAGAAACCTTTACACCTTGGAATATTTAGCTGGCAAAGCAGTGACAGCAGAACATTTTTTTTCTGGTCTTGCGCCCTTCAATGCTTGGGAGGGTAACCATTTAGCTATCTTTTTTATCATTGGGTTTCTGAAACATCTCCTACCCTCTATTTGCAAATCTCTGACACCCTATCAACAGGCACATTATGTTTTATTTTACTTCTTAAGACTGAAACAGAAATGAACTGTATGGTAACTAGATTTCCAAAGTCCCTTCCACTCTTATAGTAACAGCAATCCCATTTGGGTTGCTTACATGATGATTATTTGGAAAAGGTGAAGAAATATACTAATGTTTTCTTTATATTATTTAACAGCTTAGAGATTTTATTTTACCTTTACTGACTTGCAAAATAATTTATACTGAACCCATTAAAACCTTTATAGCTAGTTTACTTTCACTTTTTTCTTTTTACTTTTTCTTGCATGAGATTTAATGGTACTAAGTAGCAGTGTACTGCTCATTAATTCACAGGTTGACCCTGTGAGTTTTGGAAGCTCTAATCTTTGATTTGGTTTGCTTAAACCCAAACTGTATGAATCACAGAGCTGCATAATTTATATTGGCTTCTTTTGTTTGTAAAAGTATGCAGGAAGTATTGCATTTTGGGTGGTTTTCATTTACTAACCCTGACTAAAGCCATTAAGTTCACTTCTGTGTCAGAGCTCAAGTAGCCATGTATATTTCAGTGATGTTCATATTGCCTCCAAGTAAGTATATTGTGTGAACAGCTCTAGTAACCTAACATTTTGGAATATATTTTATACCTGAATGCATGTTTCTGTGCTCCCTTTGTTGTCCTAAAATACATCCATAATAGATTAGAGATTTCCCAGGCTAAAACAGATAGTGAAATCACTCCCTTAGAGATTCAGGCATATACCATATTATTCATATAGTACTGGACTACTGAATTTACTTTAGAGTAGGGTAGGTTCTTTTTGTAGTTCTTCACTGGATATTTTAAAAACAATATATCTCCTACCAGCTGGGTTCTTTTACTAGCAGTAGATCTTATAAGTTTGGAACTGCACTGGGAAAACACAGTGATAATGCAAGAGTGGGGGGGTTTGGAGGATACCAATTAAATAACCATGGAATTCAATGTAAATTCTGGTTCATGAAATAGGAAAAACGAGAATCATTTATCAAGAGCTTAGTTACTATGATGTAGATGTTCAGATTCATTAGTGATTCTATGAAGAGATCATATAATCATAGAATCATAGATCATTAAGGTTGGAAAAGACCTCTAAGATCATCAAGTCCAACTGTCAACCCAACACCACCATGCCCACTAAACCATGTCCCTAAGCACCTCATCTACACGTCTTTTAAATATTTCCAGGGATGGTGACTCCACCACTTCCCTGGGCAGCCTGTTCCAAGACCTGACCACTCTTTCAGTAAAGACTTTTTTCCTAATGTCCAATCTAAACCTCCCTTGGCACAAGTTGAGGCCATTTCCTCTCGTCCTATCGCTAGTCACTTGGGAGAAGAGACCGATATCCACCTCACTACAACCTCCTTTCAGGTAGTTGTAGAGAGCAGCAAGGTCTCCCCTCAGCCTCCTCTTCTCCAGACTAATCAGTCCCAGTTCCCTCAGCCACTCCTCATAAGACTTGTTCTCCAGACCCTTCACCAGCTTTGTTGCCCTTCTCTTGGACATACTCCAGCACCTCAATGTCCTTCTTGTAGTGAGGGGCTCAAAACTGAACACGGTATTTGAGGTGCGGCCTCACCAGTGCTCAGTACAAGGGCACGATGACTTCCCTACTCCTGCTGGCCACACTATTTCTGATACAGGCCAGGATGCCGTTGGCCTTCTTGGCCACCTGGGCACACTGCCGGCTCATGTTCAGCCGGCTGTCAACCAGCACCCCCAGGTCCTTTTCCTCTGGGCAGCTTTCCAGCCACTCTTCCCCAAGCCTGTAGCGTTGCCTGGGGTTGTTGTGGCCCAAGTGCAGGATCCGGCACTTGGCCTTGTTGAATCTCACACAGTTAGTCTTGGCCCATCGATCCAGCCTGTCCAGGTCCCTCTGCAGAGCCTTCCTACCCTCCAGCAGATCAACACTCCCGCCCAGCTTGGTGTCGTCTGCAAACTTACTGAGGGAGCACTCGATCCCCTCATCCGGACTATTAATAAAGATATTGAACAAGACCGGCCCCAAAACTGGGGAACACCACTCGTGACCAGCGACCAACTGGGTGTAACTCCATTCACCACAACTCTCTGGGCTCGGCCGTCCAGCCAGTTTTTTACCCAGAGAAGAGTGTACCTGTCTAAGCCATGAGTCGCCAGCTTCTCCAGGAGAATGCTGTGGAAGACAGTGTCAAAGGCTTTACTGAAGTCCAGGGAGACCACATCCACAGCCTTTCATTGCTTAATAAGGATTGCTAACCACATATCAGCCATTCATTGCTTAATAAGGTTTCTACATTGTATCTTTGGATTTCACAGGTTCAGAAACCGGAGGAAAAGTGAAACTTTTCTTTCCTTTTTTGTACTGTTGCTTGACATTGTTTTGTTGTTTGATGACCATACATTTTGCTTATATTTGAAAACATCACTGTGTACAATAATGCCATTTCAGAAGTGGTGAACTAATCTTGCATTTAAAGTTTCCCTTTCCTTTCACACTTACGAGAGATTTGCTCATGTAAGTCAGTCAGGAAATTAATACAATTGATTTCACTTAGGTATGACCTATGGCAGACACTAGGCCACGTTATGCAGTCCCCTGTAAGGCACTCTGAGAATACTTTGAAATTTCTTGCTTATTTGATGTGTGGTCTTCTCCTGAAAAAAAGACTGTCAAACAGACAAAAGTGAATGACAGTTTTATGATGTGGTAAAAACAGTTTTTCCACTGACTTCAATACATTTGTAGAACAATATTCATTGACCGGTAGGATTGTGACATTGGAGTTCACTCAGTCAGTCTGAAATACAATTTATTGGAGTTCTTAAGTATACTGTAATCTGTGTGGTTTCAGAAAAAAAATCTATATTTGTATTGATATGACTTTATAACTTTATTATATCAGCATTGATGTAACACTGTAGCAGTGGTCTGTAGCATTTTCCAACTACTGACAGGCAGATTGATTAGATTTTTGTATTGTCTGAAGCTTGGTAGATACAGATCAGTACTATATGGAAATACAATTACATATCTGTCTGAACTAATGTGTGAGAGTAAATAAGTGCATTCTACACTCTTTATAAGCCATCAAGGTAAATATCAAAACAAAACAAGTGTGGTTTATCAAGTTGTTATATGTCAGCATGTTCTATGTAGCTATGTAAAGGAAAAATCTCCTCATTTTTTCCCCTCATAATGAATGTTGGTTTTGATTAAACATTCTAGCAAAATATGGTAAAATATCCTTAAAATAGCATGCAACTCTTTCTCCGGTCTGATGCAGAAAGGATTATGACTGTGTACATGGAGTCTAATATTAATTGACCTTAGTGGGAATCTGGTAGTTGGAAAATATCTTTGCAGTACAACACTTTTTTAAAGCTTTGCTTTAAGTGGACATGAAAGTGAACGTAAGTGACCATCAAAGCTCACATTTACCATGAATTAAAACAGAGGAAAGATTAGGAAAAAAATTTGGCAGTTGGCAAACATGTACAGTTTAGTGTCTACTGGTCTCAGTATTCATCATCCCTCTAAGTCTGTACATTATTCTGATTAATATAAGGAAAAAGGTGTGACAAAGAGTGAAGGAAGACATAAAGTATAGAAGAAGAGGAAAGGTGTAAAAAGAGTGCACTGTATATGAAAAATATTCAAAGCTTCATTCTTTTTCCAAGAATGAATGTGGTTTGAGGGGCCCGTACCTTTTTATTTCTTGCGTATCTTAGGTACTGCAATGCAGTCAGAGGTGCTCTGTGCTTGTATTAGTCAAAGCATCCTCAGGCTTGTTCAGCGACTGTTCATATCTATAATTTAGGCCGAGGACTGTTTTGGCCTCTGTGATTTTATGGGAAAGGGCAAAAAAGTTGTGTGAAGCCATAAAACCACCTGTTGTAGCTGAAGCACTGTTCTGGCATGGTCTCAGCTGGGTGACTGAGGTGTAGGGAAACATTTCCTGTATTTCATTCTGTCAGGCAGGGTCCTATTTCACATCCTTCCTTTGTTGCTGTGCCTTCCTGCTATGTCTGAGTTAAACCTGTCTCCCGTTACATCCCTTTGTCAAAAAAGGCAACCAAGGATCAGCAGTGAGGTGAGGGGAAACATGAAACTTTCTCTGGATCTCTGCACTATTTCCGCTGCTTGACTGACACTCTGCTCCCTATACATAACCTTTGACCTACCAACTTGAAAGCGTTTCCTATCCCTTGAAACATATGAAAGAATTCCATAACGGTTTTGAGGGTTTTTTTCCATCCTTGTTGATGGCTATTTTGATAGACTCTTCTCTGTGAACTTTGTTGGGCAAATTTCATTTTCTAACAGGTTGTCACAAATGTTTTATGTCAACATCCAACAAAGTGGTTCTTCATAAAACAGCACAAATGAATGCACATGCTTCATGTTCCTTCTGTATGAGTCGTTCATAAAAGCCTGGGCAATAATAATAATAGGAATGGATGGATGGTGGTAGATATAAAATGCAAAGAACAAACTTAGGAGGAAGACAGTTTGTTGAATTACCAGGCAAACTGAAATAAAAAGAACCCTACCCATGTAACTGGGAAATGAAACAAGAAACAAGATTCTCTTACACAGACCTACGGTAGTAGCACATTTATTGTTAATAAAATATTTCATCATCAGCGCCAAAGAATCTGCTTTCATGAAACCAGAACAGACATGTGTCACTACTTCTGCCTGTTAAGAAGACAGCTTTGTTAAGTTTAGATTCACACAATTTGCAATGGGAACTCATGGTGTCTAGAAAACACAAAACAAGTGAACCAGATCTTGATTTCTGAACTGATTAATAAACATATCTTTATTATTAGGTCCCACATATGGTGTTTGATGAGATAATAACTCCCTGCATGTTTAAATCATGTGTGGACTTGTCAGGATTTACAGGCTTTGGCAGTATAATGAATAACATAGCACTATATACTTAAAGTGGGGCAAGTCTGAGAAGATTCAGTCTTGATTTGATTTAGAACTCACATCTTGAAACTCATTTATGGTGAGATTAAACTGGGAGTTTGTCACACAGCTGGGCAAATAATCATGTATGATTAAATTGATTGACAAAGCCTCTTTTGTTTGCTGATAACCCCTATGCAGCTTATATTTTTCACATTTATTCATAAAGTAAAATACTAGAATATTTTTTGTTGGAAGGGATGTCCAAAAATCATCTAATTCAACCTGCTCAAGTCAGGGCCCACTATACCTAGCTGCCTTGGGCTTTGCCAAGTCAAGTTTGAGTATCTCCTAGGACTGAGATTTCACAGCCTTTTTGGGTCTCTGCTTCAGTGTTTGATTAGCTTCACTGTGATTAGTGTTAATTAGCCTCACCTCCAATATCTAATCAGAATTTATTTTTTTGCAGCTTGTGACTGTTGCCTCCCATCCTTCCAACGTGCATCTCCAAGAGGTGCCTGGCTCTTTTGTTCTCTATCTCCTCCCACTGGCTAGTTCCAGAGACCAATAAGGTCCCCTTTAGACTTCTCCTCTCCAAGATAAAAATCCCAGTTCTCTCAGCTTCTCTTCCTACACCAGGCAACCCAGCTACATAAACATCTTTGTGGCTCTCCACTGGACTAGCTCCAGTAAGTCAATGTACTTATGCTGGGGACTGCAGAACTGTGCAGAGCATTCCAGATGTGGCCTCATCCATGCCAAATAGAGGGGAAAGATCATGTCCTTCCACACCCTGGTTACATTCTTGCTAATACAACACAGCATGTGGCCCATATTGATATTGTCTGTAGAATAATTTGCACAACCAATATTAGTTTATTCTCCTTAGTTGTGGCTGCTTCCCCTATCTTTGTGTCACAAAAAAAAAAAAAAGCAGATTGATGTTTATATAAAAATTCCTACTGTGTAGTGGAGAAAGTGGCTGAAGTGACTTTCACCTCAGCTATAATGCTGTAGACACAAGGGGTACCATCAAAATCCTTCCATTAAAAGTGTTTTGCCATCCACACTCTTTCTACCAGGAGGACTGCTGCCATGGTGTGACTCTAAACTGTCTTTCTGGCTAGCTACTCAGGCTTCATTTTCTTGTCACAGCAGAATAAATGATATTTCTCTTGTCAACACCTTTTCTTAATCACTTCTGGCCAATGTACACTTTCATTGTTTTGTGCAGACTGTGGCTACCCACACTGGAAATGAGAGGAAATAGGAGTAAAATTCTTAACATTTTAAAAGCTGAAATGTCTCTCTCCAGAAGGCAGTTCAGTCACATCAAGGCTTTTACTTCAGTACTTCTTCATCCCACATTGCTGTCCTGAAGAGCAGAAAAATAAATCAACTCTATAAAGAGCTATTTCCAATTAAAGCATTCTACGACTGGTTTTGCATAGAGACTCAGGTCATGTTAGAAAGTTTCCCACCTGCTTTCATTTTGTTTGATTTACCTTCTCATTTATTTTCTTTTAATTCCTTAATTCATTGCCTTAAACGGCTTTTACCACACTGGCTGCAAGTTTTTTGTGAAGTCTTTCATAAACTATTGGACTAAACCCGAACCTGTCCTATTCCAGCTCAACCCCTGGCTGATACACATTGGACAAAAGATTTCTGTTGATTAAACTCTTGCTTGAGTCACAAAATCTTGAGTTATTTTGTTTTAAAGGACGCATACATCTTCACACCAGAAAAATATAAGGAAAAAACCCCTCATCTCCTTCAAAATGAATTAGAGTTGGCAGGGTTCTTTGTCTAGTGTTAACTTATGGCACTCAGTGCTACAATGTAGCCCCTTGAAATTGTTATAATAAATTAAAGCCACTGTCAGAGGCTGAAGACATCAAACTAGAGCAGAAAATATATTGTCAACTCTTAAATTTTGTGTTGTAAAAAGAAGTTTATTCTTCAGCAAGTCGACAGTAAAAATAGACAAAACCAATATTTTAGGATATTGTGCCAAAGACCATGTGTGAAAGCTTACGAGTGTCTTGCTTTAAGCTGTGAGTTATAGCTGCTCAGTCTTGAGGAGTGAGAAATGGTATATTTCTTGAGGCTCTTAGGATGTGCAAGCTATATGCTGCTCTTTTTTTGAATGACAATGTGGTCAAACTCTTCAGCTAGCAATATGTTTGTGTGGTTTTTATTTTTTCAGTTGTCTTTTATGTATGATATAAAGTTGCTATTAATTTAAAAACTGTCACTCACAGAATGTGGGAAAGGAAGACCAACTGAGACAAGCACTCGACAACAGCTGAAATTGGTATCCTGAGACAGGTGATAATTTGGTACAGCTAATTATCATTTTTCCCATATGAAATAATGTCAGAAACATAATAAATTGTTTTTGCTTTGATAAGGCATATTTTAAAACCTGCAGTCAATGATGACTTTGTCATATAACACTACTGCTTGTTTAAAAGAAAGAAAAGGACCAAACAAAAAATGCCGAAGACAGTGACTCTGTGCATTTTCTTAGTCATGATTCATTCTTGACCCAGCCCTGACCTTGTCACTGATATTTAGAATTAGTCCCTTGTATTAGTGTTAAAGATCTGAGTTTGCTAAGCTGTCTAAATGATATAATTTGAACAGCTTGTTCTTGAGTTTGAATGGAAGAGTAGGTATATACCCTTTTTTTAACAGCTCGTCCATGTATATCAGGTCTAATGGTATCTGATTTTGTATGGGTTTGTGTTTAATCTGTTTCTGAGTGTTATTGCTGCTCACCTCCCTCCCATATTCCCGAGGATATCTTGTGTCATGTGAGTATGTTTTCTGGACAACCAGCTTTCAGGGAGAGAGGACGGCTCAGTCCCCACTACTTTATTCCTGGGGACACTGGAATATGAGTCCCTCACTCTTCTCTAGCAAGGTGCTCAGTTCCATACGACTTCAGGACCTTCACTATCTTTCCACTTTTTACTGCTCAGATGACTTTGGATGAGTTTACACTCCAAAGTTAGTGGGTGGCAGGCAGATATCATGCATACAAACACCTAAAGAAATAATGCTAAAAAAGTTGTAACTTCATGACTGTGTGTTACAAAGTTCACCTCTTGATCCTTTCTTTCATCTCTAGTGTCCTGGTTTCAGCTGGGNCCTTTTCAAAGTGCAACTTAAATTTGCACTCCATTTGGCTAGAAATATTCACGTGTGTAAAATTATGCATGTATTTTAGTTTTTAAAGGATCAAGCCTCCTGGCAGACAGATTCATAGAATTGATGAAGCCCTTAAGTCTTCTGAGTTCTCTCTGTCTTCTTCAAATTCATGGAATTATTTCCTTAAAAATTGTAGGTCAATAGACTTGTTTTTCTCTATTTAAATTTCTACCAGCCTTGCTATAAATCATTCTGGATGATTGATCAGTTTAGATTTTGTGTCTTTGAGCTGTGCTATTTCAGGGCTCTATATTACTTGGAATTACTATAACTAAATAATAAATGTTCATATAATTCTATTTGAACAAACAGTTCTGTAACTTACCACTGTCAATAAAAAAAATAAAAGAGTTTTGTTTTTCTGGCTTAACATCAGCTAAACATATGGGGTTATGTAATATTATGAGTAGTGGCAGAATGCTCGCTTGTGTGCGAAAATTTATTTATTCAATGGTTATCACAATTATCATAAGCTTTATACAGTCCTTTTACTCTAGAATTGTGTCTGAATTTACCTCTGGTAAAGTTCCAGTGATAAAAAGTGATATGAGGAGTGTCTGTAACAGGTATTACACAGTAAGGTAATGAAAGAATTATATCAAAATAATTATTTTCTTCTCTAAAGTAATCTTTTTATGAACACGTCCTTTGACACCCTTTAAGCTTGATAATGCATAGTTTTACATTTCCTATAGTTTGCAGGCTAGTGTCAATTTCTGTATCTTTTTCCCCACTTGACATTTACTAACTTGTGATTTTTATGCTGTCTTGGAAACTGACCTATTTTTATACATAGCTTTTTTGACACTCAGGAAATCATACATATTTAACTATCTCACAGGCTTATTACTGAATTCATTATTTTCACTTTGTGCTACACAATGCCTCTTGCCTTATTAATTTTTGGTCTCCTAGGAATAAGAACAAGTATGCTTTAGGTGGTAGATGTCCAGGCCAGAAAGTCATGACTTCATAACACTGGCAATGTAGCACATTTTTACAAGAGTAAGATGGTACTCTGGAGCCTGGTATATTTTACCTAGTTTCTAAAGCCTTTCAACTCTCTTGCTTCTTTTTGAATGATCAATATTTTCATGAGACAGCTATCATGTAAAGCACAGCAATAATCTTATAAAGCTAGAAAGATCTCTGTCTTAACCTGTGCTATTTTTTGAGGAATATCTCCTAGTCACAAATGTGCCAGCTTTTCTGCCTTTCCAACAACCATACAGACAACATAAAGCATGAAAAAGTTAGGTTTTATGGTATTTGCTGTGTAAAAGCAAACAACTTTTTTTTTTTTTTTTTCCCCCAATGTGATTTGAGTCCTTCAAATGCAAAAGGAAATTAGAAATTCAATCTCTCTGGTTTAAACCAAAATCATAATGCCTTTGTATATCCCTTTGTTGTTCACATTAAATACATTCAGAATGAAGCTTAGCATCACAGTGGCAACTGAGTTTGTGTTGTCAAAATGAGAAGCGATGCCTACACTGACTGCAATATACAGATCCAGCACCATCTATCTTGTGTCTGTCTTTTCTGTGCTTATGAAACATTGTGTACTTTTCCTACATACTACAATTTCTAAGTAATGTATGTTGCTCAGCTGTTTCTGTCCTTCTCCCTGTCCTGGTTTCAGCTCCCTTTCTCATTTTTCTGTCTTTCCAGCTGCTTATTCCTTCCTGAAGATTTTTCCATTTAAAACAGGAGTTGAAAACACTCATGTTATGCATTGTGGAAAAAAATTTGACATGTAAACCGCAAAATTCTGTTGGAACACTCTAGCTTCAGTTCTAAATTTCATCTATACTGTTTATGAAATTTGGAGAAAGCCCTGCTTGGACATCCTTCACAGAGAACAGAGAGTTAAACAGTGTTATTACTAAGCAGAGACAATTGGGGAATGCTAAAGAATTGCTGCCAAATAAATCAGTGATGTTCATTTACTATTTTGACATTTGGAAACTTTAGTCATATACCTGGCTTTTCTCTTTTACTTCCATTTTGAGGATGGATGAGGAGGATGATTTTGAGGATCTTTCCCACATAAGTTGAGTAGCCAAATTACTTTCCTATTTTGTATGTAGATTCAGTTGCCAGTGGCTGACAATAGTCATGCTATTAGTCAACATATAATCTTAAAAGAAAATGACCTGAATAAGCACTGAGGGAATTAAATTATTTTCCTGATGCTTTTAGTGCTTCTTCCACACTGCTCAACCTTTATAAATTTAATTGATGCCTTATATCTTTTACATACCTAAAGGACACTTCACCTAAAAGTCTGAGCCATTCCTTTTCAGAAATAAATAGATTGTCTGTTTGCCAGGCATCTAAACCAAACTTCAGCTTTTCAAAATTCTCTCAAGCCATTTTCTGTCTTAAAGTAAAAGCATCCTCATTAATTCCTTGCATAAAAAATCCATACCAGTAGTGTGAGATTTACAATTCATAGAACTTTTCCTATTTTTATCAGAAAAATATGTGAAAGCAGAAACATATTGGGCAATTGCAGAAGATATGTGAGGCGGGTTGAAGAATGGAAAACTGAACTCTACTCTCTCTGAAGTATGCCTGTTGTGTTTTGCTTGGTGAATGTCTGTAATGGCAATACAACTGGGAATTTATACTCATTCTTCTACCATGTGCACCCCTTCTGCATATGTGCACATACACACACACACCAAACCATGCACCCCTCCATCACTTGTTTTGCAATCCCACTTCCGCTATTTCCCTGTTCTACTTTTTTTCCTAGAAGAAAGATGTGAGAACACTGATACCTACAAACTCTTCCCAAACTGAGTAAATGACTGTGTTTCATTTGGTATTTTCCTATCCCATCCTGGTACCACACCAGTGTAAGAAGTAAATGTTTCCTGCTAGCACTCTGATGGTAGCTCCTTTTCCCTCATTCTTCTTTCTGCTAATGTCAGCTCTCCTTCATACTTCCTCTCTGTCATCAGGACAGATTTTAGGCTGTTGTGGTCTCATTTTGCATGGTCACTGTGAGTTCATACAACCATTGTG
The DNA here is from genome assembly GCA_013400755.1 of Pelecanoides urinatrix. Classification (NCBI taxonomy): domain Eukaryota; kingdom Metazoa; phylum Chordata; class Aves; order Procellariiformes; family Procellariidae; genus Pelecanoides; species Pelecanoides urinatrix. The sequence continues at coordinate 56,118 of VZTQ01015701.1, forward strand.
TCTTCTGTTTCAAAACATGACATGCAATAGATATGGGTACTATGCTGTCTTCATATCAGGTCCAGATATGAAACTGGTATATTGTTAATTTGTTTCTTTTAAAGTGCTAAGGGAAGAAAACACAAACTATCACACCTTTTCAAATATGGTAGTTAAAGAAATGTTGCATGGAAAAAGGAGAAAGAGCTACTTCTCTTGGATTTCTCTTTTGTAATGGTAGAGGTGAAAATCTCACACAGATGCACTAATTTGTACCAAGTTGCGGGGCTGAATTTTGGTAAATCAGCCCCTATGTGTTTAAAGATCATTTGTTGTTTAAGTGCATTATACATTTTGACTTTCACTTTTTGAGCAATAACTGTCAATAGTGTCATTTTAAATACTCTCTTTTTGTAGTCTGGTGTATTTTAATGGCTATGCTGCAAAACTTTAGTTTTTACTTTAGTAGTTATTCCTGATTTCCTGCTGTGGTTATATACGGAATATTAGAAATTATCTGCAGAGAGAATTAGAGAGTGTAAGTGTGATTGTCTGAGTCATGTAAATGCCAAAAGCTTTTTGTGACATTTTTCAGACTTTGAAAATGGAAATATGTTATTTGCACATTGGCTCCTGATGGTATATGACAAACTGCAGGCATGCCATGAGTTTAAGTTTGGGCTTTAGGCCATTAGGGTCTGCGTATATGGGGACCGCATGCTTCTAGAAATAAAGACAATGAACTGCTTTCTGCATGGACATCCCTTGTTGGTGAGCCAAAGAAACCCCATCAGGTCAATGAAAGCTTATAAGATTTATGGATTTGCTGGAGCCTTTATCCAGAGTCAAACCTTATGGAGCGTAATTCAGACTTGATGTAACTTTCATCCTTTCTCCCATGAGTTTCAACATCCTTGTATTTGCCTATGAAATATTAATGTTGTCCAGTACAGTCAGTGTTTAAATACAGAAATTTGACCTGAGTTATATTTCAAGTTTGTAAAAAGGAGCACCATCCTCTTAAATCTATGACCTCTAAGCACTCCACATCTTCTAATGCATTAATAGTTCCCCTTAAATTAGTCCCAAAAGATTTTTTTTTTACTTATTGTGTTACCTATCTTCCTGGAGAGCATGCATATAAGAGAGATTTTTCCAGCTCTGCTTTTCTGCCTTATCCAGGCCTTCCTCAAAATCCTGATGGAAACCATGGAGGATGACATTTAAGCACCTGTCCCTGGCAATTCTCGGAGAGAAGTTGTCAGGTGGGACTCGGTAACACTCACAGTTAAACGTTGGACCCACCCCACTGAAAATTTATACCAACTATATACTTACAGGACCCCAAACTGCTTGTCTCTGGACATACCACTGGTGAGGTTGGCCTAAAATTTTATTGCTGTTTGCCTTTACAATTTCTCCTTTTCAGAATTACTATGTGATAGGGATGTGAGGTTAAATGATGCATTTGTGGTTCTTTAGTCATCTTCATTTCCTGATATCTAGAAAGGAGGAGCATGTCTGCTCAAATTAACCGCCAGAGCTGATGGGTGTGGGTTATTGATAAGTCTTATATATGATAAGCCCAGTGCATGTCAACTAATATTAAATGTTCACATCTCAGGAGTAGGATGTGAACGTGAGTTTTGCCTAGCAAACACAGTTGCGATTTGGAAACAAACATCCTTTGAGGTCTCTTATGTGCATTAATAATTTTTTTTTGTCTGTTTTTATTTGGTAAAAAGGAGCTAGACTGGTGTAATCCCTTAATATGTGGTATTTCGTTTTCAATTGGTGTGGTGGGTTGACCCTGGCTGGACGTAGGTGCCCACCAAGCCGCTCTATCACTCCCCCACCTCACCTAGACAGGGGGAGAAAAATATAACAAAAGGCTTGTGGGTCAAGATAAGGACAGGGAGATCACTCACCAGTTACCATCATGGGCAAAAGAGACTCAACTTCGGGAAATTAATTTATTTTATTACCAATCAGATCAGAGTAGGATAATAAGAAATAAAACCAAACCTTAAAACACCTTCCCCCAACCCCTCCCTTCTTCTCAGGCTCAACTTCACTCCCGATTTCTCTGCCTCCTCCCCCCGAGCAGCGCAGGGGGACAGGGAATGGGGATTGCGCTCTGTTCATCACGCCTTATCTCTGCTGCTCCGTCCCCTTCACAATCTTCCCCTGCTCCAGCATGGTGTCCCTCCCATGAACTTATCCAATGTTGGTCCTTCCCACAGGCTGCAGTTCTTCACATACTACTCCAGCATCGGTCCTTTCCATAGGTGCAGTCCTTCAGGAACAGACTGCTCCAGCATGGGTTTCCCCATGTGGTCACAAGCCCTGCCAGCAAACCTGCTCCAGCCTGGGCTCCTTTCTCCATGGGTCCACAGGTCCTGCCAGGAGCCTGCTCCAGCGTGGGCTTCCCACGGGATCACAGCCTCCTTTGGGCATCCACCTGCTCTGGCGTGGGGTCCTCCACGGGCTGCAGGTGGATATCTGCTCCACCATGGACTTCCATGGGCTGCAGGGGGACAATTTGCCTCACCATGGTCTTCACCACAGGCTGCGGGGTAATCTCTGCTCTGGTGCCTGGAGAACCTCCTCCCCTTCCTTCTTCACTGACCTTGGTGTCTGCAGAGTTGTTCGTCTCACATATTCTCACTCTTCTCTTTTATTTGCTCTTGTGCAGCAGTTTTTTCCCCCTTCTTAAATATGTTATCACAGAGGCTCTACCACCATCGCTGATTGGCTCAGCCTTGGCCAGCAGCAGGTCCATCTTGGAGCTGGCTGGTATTGACTCTATTGGACATGGGGGAAGCTTCCGGCATCTTCTCACAGCAGTCACCCCTTTAGCCCGCCCCTAATCCTGCGCCCCAAAACCTTGCCACGCAAACCCAGTACAGTAGGTAAATATTTTCTTTTTAATTAGACATATCTTTCTATTTTTCACTTAATAGATGAAAAAAAAAAACTATGCACATATATATAATGTGTGGGCGAGGAAAGGATATAGATACAAAAATCAGGTTATTTGCATCTACTAACTGCCCTCATTTCCTGATGCAGTCCCTGCCCTTTACCATCAGTGAAGAAGGACTTTTACAAGCAATTGGGAAAGCAACTATGACTTCCAACAAATTCTGTTGCTTTGCCTTCTAAAACTGTTAAGGACTCTCTAGAGAGTACATGCAGCTCACAGTTACTGGTTTCTGCTGAACCCGTAGCAAACACAGGGAAATGAACCACCTTCAGAAAACAATTCTTACCTGAAAACTCAATATTAAACAGAAGCACACTAGCAAAAAGGTGGTTCTCTGTCACTCCCCCTTCAAGGACATGTAACAATGAAGGTGAAGAGGGCTGCAAACTACTGGCTTCATACAGGCCTTCTGGAGAAAGGGGCATCGGCAGAAAGTAGTAATGACAAGGTTTTAATGTGCTTTGTGAAGAAGTTGGCTTCAGAGCATGAGAGTACTTTGTATTTTTGCTAGATGATCTGAGATCCTTCCATCGTTGGTTCTCAATATCTTTTCAGCCACTCACTTGGATTCTATTATCATACTTCACTAAAATTCTAATTATCGCTCATCTCAGTAGCTGGTAGCTTTTCTATTATTAACTAATCATCTACTGGCCCTGTGGGGGTCCTATAGCTTCCAGGCCTTTTTAGTGAGGTTGAATTAGATTATCTGCCCTTATTAAAACTTAGGTTTAACCCAAAGTAGTAATAGGAAAATGTCTTCCTATTGTTCATGTATCTAAAAATATATCATTACACGTGTTTAGGTTGCCTGAGTTGCATGGCAAACTGCACCTGTCCAACTTAGGGCAAATAAAGCATGCTAGTGTTACAGATAACCTGAACATCATGGGAAGAACTTCTGTTGCACGCATTCTTTAAAGCAATTGAGATAATAATTTTTGAATGTTGAATGTGAATAGTAGCATTCATGTTTTGAACATGTTAAGCTGACTGCAGGTAATACTTTGATTACTCAGAAATGCTGTATAGACCCCGATCCAAATCCTAGTGAAATCAATTGAAAGATATTTAGTTCTGGTTTGTAAAAGTTCTAGCAAGAGATATTATAGTCAGCATTTTCCAGCAACGTGCCTAAGATGTCATTGTGTAATAATAACATGGGATGTCACAAGACTACAATTTTAGACTCCCTACTGGAGTCCTGACTTAAAATCATAATCTGCTCTGAAATTGTCATCTGTGCCATGCTACTTAATTATAAAATACATTTGATAATTTTGGATTACTTTGTATTTTATAGTAAGCATGTGTATTAAAGAAAATATCAGTGCAAAATATGTCTTTTTCATGACATTATCTTCAAGGAGTAAGTCTATCTTCAAGGAATGACACAGAATTGCCTGAAATGGTATAAAAGAACGCAAATGAGTATGGGACATAAATTCACCTAGCATTTGTTTTAAGGTTGCTTGACTTGAATTTCTCTGAATGGTGTAAATTTTATGGACAATAAGAGGCTTTGTTCTCTGTTCTTTATATTTCTGCATTTCCTCTCTATTTTGTAGTCTGCATCTTAGTCCTTTATGAGCTGATCTGTGGCCATCTCAAAGCAGTAAGGATACAGCTAAGTATTCTTGCTGGTCACTTTTGTCTCTATGGAGAATAGGAGAATGCAATATTAAAGTTGTGGATATTAAAACTATGAATTACTTTTATAAAATTATCAAAATATGGCAGTCATTGTGCTTTGTTAGCTAGCAGTGTCAATCATAGAATAAAGTGAGGGGACTAAGTGCTTACAATGGACAGTAAGCTCTGCTCAGGTGATACGGCAAAAGTGAAATAGTACCTTGCTCTAGCTCTGAGTAAATCCTGATTTCAGTCCGATCCACTGCTATTCAGAGAGCTAACAGCCTGCAGTTCTCATTAAAACAAACAAAAACTGTGCTATTACACTTGATTACTGCTTTTGTATTTCCTTTTTATGCTGGCATCATTAGTTGAAAAGTGTGTCAATTTACTTACAGTGGAGATCTATACAGAGTTGCACACAACTGAGTTGCAGAGGATTAATATGTTTCTGTGCACCAGCGGAGCCATGGTAACTGCTATTAACTGCCTGTGCAGATGTTTTGAGCTCACTCCAGTTGCAAGGCAACGTGGTTTATCTGCAATTCTGGAAGAAGCTTCCAGTAAGCTGCATTACTTTTTCAATTGGTAAGAGCATGTGGAGCAGTATGGGGCTAAAAGTTTCCCAGATACAGAGGCAAGGGTGCAATTGGGCCCCAATGGATGTGGGGGGAAGGGCAGCCCAGGGAAAAGGTCAGCACCGCAGTGAAAACCCAGGAGGAGAGGGTTGCCTATGGCGGGTGCGAGGCCCGTGGTGGGTGTGAAGCTCGCAGAGCCAACCTCATCCGGGTGACCCAACCATGGGCACCATGAACAAGCAGCAGACTGGTGAGGCCTCCTGAATGGGGTCATTGCAGTCTGAAACACCTGAGTGAATTTTTTTGTTAAAGTTGCATGAATATTTGGCAAACGAAGATGCCACGCAGACACAATTATTTTCCCAATGCCATGTCTTGCTCAGTGGCCCCTGGCTTCTGGGTCTTGGATGTACCTCAGTAACATTTTCCAGGCAATTTCTGCTACAAGTTCTTAAAAACAGAAGTTGATATTATCCCTCAGATGTCTCCAGGAGTTGGGATTTTTTAAATAAAAGAGAAAAATAAATCCCAAAGAATAGAAGGCTGTTAATTCTGAATACAACCTTTAAAGATCAAGGTAACTGCAAATTTTGTACTTGTTATAGTCATCATCATATTAAAATGATGTTGAGATTTTATACTCAGAAAGTTCTCTCTTTTATTTTCTTGCTGAAAAGAAGGCTGAAAGAAAGCCTCATCCAGACTGTTTTGCTTGCTTTATGCAGTCACTGTCTCACCAAAGATTCTCACCATTAATGTACAGCCAGCTTCCAAGGTTATGAAGGTTTGCTAGAGCAGTAGCAGTGATTAGATTGAAATCCTATTCTTCCATTTTTTTTTTCTGTTACATGCCTGATTTCTGCAGCAGAGAAAGTTCCTTGTCTCACTGGCATCTACTTTGGTCTTCCAGACTTTTCTATTCTAAAGCATTTTTTTTGCCTCCTTTCACTACCTAAGACTCAATTATTCACAGTTTAAAGAAAAAGGCTTTTTCCTACTTTTAATTTTATTATTCCATCTTTTAATTTTATGTCCTCTCATGACTGCCATGCCTTTTTAAAAAAAAAACCCCTCTTTATTTCTACTACAGCACACTTATTTTCCCCTTCAATCTCAACCCTCCTTTATCAATCAACGTAACACCAGGCAAAATAATGAAAGAACTGCTACAGACTTGATTAACAAAGGATTTAAGAAGTGTAATACAATTAATGACAATCAATATAGTTTTATGGAAATAGAACCTGTCAGATGAGTTTGATAATTTTATATATGAGTGAGATTACAAATTTAATTGATAAAGGTCACATTGTTGATATAATAGACCTCTGTGTGATTTGATACAACATGTTTTAATTGAGAAATAAGAATGGTACAAAACAACATGTTATACATGCATGGGTAAAAAAAACCCAGTTAGCTTATATGTTTCAAAGGTGACTGCAAACTGGAAACTAGTTCTGAACATGATTTAGAGACCTATTGCTAATATAAAGCTATTAAGTGTCTCAGTCAATGACTGAAAAGATTACTGAAACTTTGCTAATCTACTCTGCAGAAGACATTCATCATAGAATCATAGAATCATTAAGGTTGGAAAAGACCTCTACTTATTGAGTTCAACCATCAACCCAACACCCCCATGCCCACTAAATCATGTCCCTAAGTGCCTCATCTACACATCTTTTAAATATTTCCAGGGATGGTGACTCCACCACTTCCCTGGGCAGCCTGTTCCAAGACCTGACCACTCTTTCAGTAAAGACTTTTTTCCTAATGTCCAATCTAAACCTCCCTTGGCACAACTTGAGGCCATTTCCTCTCGTCTTATCGCTAGTCACTTGGGAGAAGAGACCGATATCCACCTCACTACAACCTCCTTTCAGGTAGTTGTAGAGAGCAGCAAGGTCTCCCCTCAGCCTCCTCTTCTCCAGACTAATCAGTCCCAGTTCCCTCAGCCACTCCTCATAAGACTTGTTCTCCAGACCCTTCACCAGCTTTGTTGCCTTTCTCTTGGACATACTCCACCACCTGCATGTCCTTTTTGTAGTGAGAGGCCCAAAACTGAACACGGTATTTGAGGTGCGGCCTCACCAGTGCTCAGTACAAGGGCACAATGACTTCCCTACTCCTGCTGGCCACACTATTTCTGATACAGACCAGGATGCCGTTGGCCTTTTTGGCCACCTGGACACACTGCCGGCTCATGTTCAACCAGCTGTCAACCAGCACCCCCAGGTCCTTCTCTGGCAGGCAGCTTTCCAGCCACTCTTCCTCAAACCTGTAGCGTTGCATGCTTTTGGGGCCAAAGTGCAGGAACCGGCACTATTCTGGTTCCTGCAAACAAGTAAAATAAAATAAAGGTGCAGAAAACATCCTTTAAGAGATGATCACTCGCAGTTTTTCAGGGGTGGCAGACTGAGTGGTCATCTTCTTGGAAAAAAGACTGAATCTGGCTTGTTTATGGAGGTGTAACACCTTCTTACTTTGGTCTGGTTTTTCTGGCAAGTGACCCTCATCTTATTCACCAACTCATTCAAAAAAAAAGATGGGCTGAGTGTTTTATTCAAACTAAATTTCTCAATTTTAGCTTGAATTTCTTTTCTAATCCTTAATCATTTCTTCAGTTATATTTAAGGAAGCATAGTTTGGAATTCCAGTTTGGATAATTACAAACCAGTTTGTAATTTCTTAACTATCTACCTAATTTCAAGAAAATTCACATATAGGTTTCTCTTGATAGCATTTGAACTTTTCAGCAAGTAAGCTGTTTTGTCAAAAAATTTCCCTGTCTTTAAGTACAATACTTGCCTATTGGCCACTGATGCTGTCAGCTTATTTCAATTTTCTCAGTCCAAAAATAACTCTTACGATCAATTACGCTATACTGTTATGGGCTAAAGATCTGGAAAAAAAATCTTTTGGATAAACACTTGAAGGGCTAAAAATCACCATTCTTTCACTTTAACAGAAGAAAGTTGACTAGATCAATTTGTAAGTACATGCTGGAGAATGGAAACTTGATTATAGCACTTTTTTTAACATATTAGAAAAGATCCAGATTAATATCATCTGGAAATAAGGAACCATCTTTAATAGAAAGGAGCAGTAAACAACGTATCAAGATTTCTATTAAATTCTTTATTATTATAAATGTTAATATTAATATTGTATGTTTTGCTGAGATGACCTTTCATTCCATTTGGAATTACTGCCATAGTCCCTCCTGTTTTAGAAGTCTTGAATCTAATCTAGAGTTTTGGTAATCCGTCATTTCTGTGGTTAAATCAGCCACCTAATTGGAGTGTCATTTTATATGCAGAGCAGTGTCTAAAGCATCCTCTCTGAGCTATTTCTACATCTTATTGATTCTTTCTGCCTAATGGCATAAAGAAACAGCTCCTTGGCTACTCACAAAGCTGAAAGTCTCATCCAAGCTCTCATCCCTGCAAAATGCTTTTGTCTAGACTTTAGAAACACAACACTGTCCCGCTTTTATCCATCCCGAATGCTTATGAAAGGACCATTTTTGTGTGATCATTCAGTCTGTCATTTTGACCATAATACACTCTGCGTATGCAAAGTTCCTTGCATACCATCTGGCTCCTTGTTATCTACTGTATCCAACCTAAGCTGCCTGTTTTAACATTCAAAGGCTTTCCTGACTTATCCTTTCTACACATCAATTAATTGTCAAAATATTGACTCTAGATTCCAGCCTGACCGGGATGCCAGCTTCCATTTTCTATTTCTACTTGTCTAAGTATCCCTCATGATTAGGAAAACCTGCCTGTAAGCACTTGCTTTGCCTTGTTCTCCTCTTTTAATGCCCTTCTTTATTATAGCTCTTCAATGACTTGCTTTTTGTCAGTAAAAAGTGGCTGGAGCACAGAAGGCACTTTTTGTTCAGGCTGAACATAATTTCAATGTTTCTTTGCATTTCCTCACCTGCATTTAGTGTATCATCTATTGCTTCATTCTATATGATCCTGGGGTCTAAGGCCTGTTTTTGGGAGGGGCAGGGAGGTAGGCGTTGTTTCTAAGTATATTACACGTTTCAGTGTGAAAAACCTTGAAATAGATATACTTGCAGTACAACATAATATATACTGTGTATGAGCTTTAGGTATTCCTCATGCAGTATTCACAGTATCTGGTAACAGAGGGACCAAAGCATTAGAGTAAACTTGTTACTTCTCTTCTGTACCAGCAGTGGTACTGAGTGGCTGTTTTGTCGGGCAGCTCAGAAATCCCATGGCTTTGAACGTGTGCCTCTCCTAGCATTCCTGGTAAAAGCTGTTCCTTCAGAGATGTGCTGTGGCAGGGCTGTGCTCCACGGCAGGGACTGGGGCTGGGGTAGGGGCTGGAGCAGGGGCTGGGGCTGGGGCTGGGACAGGGTCCACCCAGGCTGCCCCAGCTGAGCCCAAGACTCTGTTCGAGGTGACAGCAGGGTTGCTGAGGGAGCTCAGCCCTCAAGGCTCCTGCTCTAAGACCATCTAACTAAATCAAAGGATTAACATCATTAGTTTTAATTTAATCTTGGTTTCCTTTAAATGGCCCTGTAAAGAAGCACAAATTTCTATCCTCAAAACACACTTCCTCACTGTGATTTGAATGTAAATCCATTTTTCTTTGCTGTGAAAGTTAATCTAAATGCCAACAGTTGAAGAGTAGTACGGGTAACAGCTCCCAGAGTTCCACTGCTCTGAGTAACTTTGTTGCTCATCCAGATAGTAGAACTAATAAAACAAATGATTTGTATATGCATTGTTTATTCAAACCAACATTCTTTTTTTACAGGAGCTTAAAAAACCAAATAAGCTACTGGCTGGATTTACAAAATGGATGAATAATTCTATGACCACTAATAATAGGTATAGCTGTGTAACTTAATGAGAAAGATAATCAGCTTTCGCACTTCTGGGGCAAACCTGATAACTTCACTTGAAGTGTTCTGCCTTCCTCTTAGTCCTCAAATATGACTACTGCTGGAAGAGGGATGCAAGTCTTGAAAGAACAATGAGCTAATCTGGCATATATTTCAAACCCTTTAGGCAATATTCATTACTTCCTATGTAGAATATCACTGAAGTCAACTCTAGGAAGTGATGGGCAGCGTATAGTCAGGCTGTGAGTTAAAATAAGAGATATGATGAAAGTAGAATAAACATTTTATTTTGATCCAAATTCAAGCATAAGTATAGTATGCATGCTATAATATGCATGCTGACATGTATAATATACTCAATTTCTGGGTAGCTTGTAGCCAAGATATAGATTTACCTAATGTCTGGCCTTGCCTATTGGGGAAATAAGGAACAAATCCATGCATAAAATTTTAGTTCTGTCCTCAATGAAACCTTTCAAAATTTGGTTCAAACTAATTTTAATTCCTTTCCATTACAGCTGAGAAAGAGCATTTTTTAGCTCTGTGTCATGGTTTTACCCCAGCCAGCAAATAAGCACCACACAGCCGCTCACTTACTCCCTCCTGGTGGGATGGGAGAGAATCAGAAGGGTAAAAGTGAGAAAACTCGTGGATTGAGATAAAGTTTAATAAGTAAAGCAAAAGCTGTGCACACAAGCAAAGCAAAACAGGGAATTCATTCACTACTTCCCATCAGCAGGAGGTGTTCAGCCACCTCCAGGAAAGCAGGGAAGACAAATGCCATCACTCTGAACGTCCCCTCCTTCCTTCTTCTTTCCCCAGATTCCAGCTTCCCCCTTGGTCAGTTGGGGTCAGCGGTCCTGGCTGTGCCCCTTCTCAGCTTCTTGTGCACCTGGCAGAGCATGGGAAGCTGAAAAGTCCTTGACTATGTAAACACTACTTAGCAACAACTAAAAGATCAGTGTGTTATCAACATTATTCTCATACGAAATCCAAAACACAGCAATATACTAGCTACTATGAAGAAATTTAACTCTATCCCAGCTGGAACCAGGACACTCTGGAAGCTAAAAATAGGTGCAGATTTTAAAGAACCTGATTTTGCCAGTTACAGCCAAAGCTGAGATTTGGAATCACCCATTCAGAATAATCCATATATATCACCAAAAATAAGCATTCAGGGGGATTTAAAAAAAAAAAAAAAAGGCCCAAAGATTTTGTAGATATGGTTCAAAGAAACTGCCATCTCAAAAGTACTGATAGCAGGCAAAAAACATTATACCTAGTTTGGGATGAAATCTGAATGAGCGGCAGTCAGGTAGTTCACAAATGTAATTTTAACAAAGGTCTTGTTTCCTGACAGATTTTCATGTGTCTCCAGGAAGTTCTCTACATCTTTTACTGATTGAGAATTTTTAACAATTGCAATTTAATATTCCCACTAATGAGACTGGCATGAGAAAGTCTTTGAAATCTTTGGATAATTCAGCAGTGTTTACAGCAGATGGCTTCCTCTTTGAAGATTTGACATACTATTAGTNTCCACCCAGGCTGCCCCAGCTGAGCCCAAGACTCTGTTCGAGGTGACAGCAGGGTTGCTGAGGGAGCTCAGCCCTCAAGGCTCCTGCTCTAAGACCATCTAACTAAATCAAAGGATTAACATCATTAGTTTTAATTTAATCTTGGTTTCCTTTAAATGGCCCTGTAAAGAAGCACAAATTTCTATCCTCAAAACACACTTCCTCACTGTGATTTGAATGTAAATCCATTTTTCTTTGCTGTGAAAGTTAATCTAAATGCCAACAGTTGAAGAGTAGTACGGGTAACAGCTCCCAGAGTTCCACTGCTCTGAGTAACTTTGTTGCTCATCCAGATAGTAGAACTAATAAAACAAATGATTTGTATATGCATTGTTTATTCAAACCAACATTCTTTTTTTACAGGAGCTTAAAAAACCAAATAAGCTACTGGCTGGATTTACAAAATGGATGAATAATTCTATGACCACTAATAATAGGTATAGCTGTGTAACTTAATGAGAAAGATAATCAGCTTTCGCACTTCTGGGGCAAACCTGATAACTTCACTTGAAGTGTTCTGCCTTCCTCTTAGTCCTCAAATATGACTACTGCTGGAAGAGGGATGCAAGTCTTGAAAGAACAATGAGCTAATCTGGCATATATTTCAAACCCTTTAGGCAATATTCATTACTTCCTATGTAGAATATCACTGAAGTCAACTCTAGGAAGTGATGGGCAGCGTATAGTCAGGCTGTGAGTTAAAATAAGAGATATGATGAAAGTAGAATAAACATTTTATTTTGATCCAAATTCAAGCATAAGTATAGTATGCATGCTATAATATGCATGCTGACATGTATAATATACTCAATTTCTGGGTAGCTTGTAGCCAAGATATAGATTTACCTAATGTCTGGCCTTGCCTATTGGGGAAATAAGGAACAAATCCATGCATAAAATTTTAGTTCTGTCCTCAATGAAACCTTTCAAAATTTGGTTCAAACTAATTTTAATTCCTTTCCATTACAGCTGAGAAAGAGCATTTTTTAGCTCTGTGTCATGGTTTTACCCCAGCCAGCAAATAAGCACCACACAGCCGCTCACTTACTCCCTCCTGGTGGGATGGGAGAGAATCAGAAGGGTAAAAGTGAGAAAACTCGTGGATTGAGATAAAGTTTAATAAGTAAAGCAAAAGCTGTGCACACAAGCAAAGCAAAACAGGGAATTCATTCACTACTTCCCATCAGCAGGAGGTGTTCAGCCACCTCCAGGAAAGCAGGGAAGACAAATGCCATCACTCTGAACGTCCCCTCCTTCCTTCTTCTTTCCCCAGATTCCAGCTTCCCCCTTGGTCAGTTGGGGTCAGCGGTCCTGGCTGTGCCCCTTCTCAGCTTCTTGTGCACCTGGCAGAGCATGGGAAGCTGAAAAGTCCTTGACTATGTAAACACTACTTAGCAACAACTAAAAGATCAGTGTGTTATCAACATTATTCTCATACGAAATCCAAAACACAGCAATATACTAGCTACTATGAAGAAATTTAACTCTATCCCAGCTGGAACCAGGACACTCTGGAAGCTAAAAATAGGTGCAGATTTTAAAGAACCTGATTTTGCCAGTTACAGCCAAAGCTGAGATTTGGAATCACCCATTCAGAATAATCCATATATATCACCAAAAATAAGCATTCAGGGGGATTTAAAAAAAAAAAAAAAAGGCCCAAAGATTTTGTAGATATGGTTCAAAGAAACTGCCATCTCAAAAGTACTGATAGCAGGCAAAAAACATTATACCTAGTTTGGGATGAAATCTGAATGAGCGGCAGTCAGGTAGTTCACAAATGTAATTTTAACAAAGGTCTTGTTTCCTGACAGATTTTCATGTGTCTCCAGGAAGTTCTCTACATCTTTTACTGATTGAGAATTTTTAACAATTGCAATTTAATATTCCCACTAATGAGACTGGCATGAGAAAGTCTTTGAAATCTTTGGATAATTCAGCAGTGTTTACAGCAGATGGCTTCCTCTTTGAAGATTTGACATACTATTAGTAGTTTAGTATCAAGTTCTGACAAAACTTCAGTAAAGATATTTTGGTTCTAAATCTAAATTAAAATCCTTTCATAGAAAATCTGATCTGATCTTCTTGGATCAATTGCTTCAAATTGGATTATTGTACTGAGCAAGTGATCGTAATGCAGCATCAGAATTGATTTGCTCTACAAGAGTTTATCTCACTTTAATTAGATAAAGAGAAATATATTATCACTTAAGACTTTTACTAGTTTTGATATATAATGGTTTTTGATCTATAATGATGTTTTATGTAAAACTGCATCTGGTGGTTTACTGAAGTGAATTACTATTACCTACTGCATTATGATACATGGCACATAGATTTTGATTCTATGAGATTAAAAAAAAAAAGTTATAAAAAAATCCTATTTATATTTTATGTGTACATTGGCTACATGCAAATTATTCCTGCACACCTGCTGTGTGCATAATTAATGAAAGATGTCATAAATAGTCTTTAAAGAACTTTGTTCATAGAATAGTTTGTTATTCTGCCTACTTTTCTGGGTCTTTTTGTTTTGCTTTGTTTTGTTTTTGTTTTGTTTTTGTTTTTGTTTCTGTTTGAGTTTTTTTTTGTTTGTTTTGGTTTTTTTAGGAAAAATGGTAGAGAAAATAAGAAATATCAAGAGACACCTAAGAGATTAGATTTGTGAATGAAACTCTTTCTCCCCCCACAAAAGCCAAGTGAGCAACTTGAAGATGCTTCTAGGCAGCTGTACATTCCTAACTGCTGCTCCTCTCCTCTCCTCTCCTCTCCTCTCCTCTCCTCTCCTCTCCTCTCCTCTCCTCTCCTCTCCTCTCCTCTCCTCTCCTCTCCTCTCCTCTCCTTTCCTAGGACTGGGGAGGAATAAATGTAATTTTTAGCAAAAAAGTGCTACCCCCCCCACCCCCATAAGAACTTATAAAGGTTTGGTATAGATTGATTAGTTAATTTGTTTAAAAATGACAGTTTACAAGGTTGGTTTCTTAAAGGTGTAAAATGTCTGTATTTAATGTAAGACAGCATAACGCAGTTTGACTTTTTGCTCAGTAATTAGTGAAGTGACACAATGGAGCCTGTACTTCCCATCATGCTTTCTGTACACCGCCAGGAAAACATGTACTTTCAGTCTAGATTACTTTTATTTTAAATGAAAGAGAAGAGTAAATAGATGGAGAACAATTATAAAAACTCCCACAAAAATGAAATGCCAATTGTCGACTTCAAATATTTTCCATCTTGAAATCTTTTACATTCTTGCTTCTGGTATATTCCACTTCTTTAAAGATGTAAGTGGCAGAGAAAAGGATGAGAGCACTTTTCTGACAAGATATTTCCATCATTCATTGGCAGACTTCCCCCTGCTCCAAGAACTGCATTCCTTTCCTGTCCTACAAACCCTTCATTTTTCAGTTTGCAGTAATGATGAAGAGTTATTATCGTGTGTTGGTCATTCTGCAAGCTCGGCAATGCCACAGAACTTAACTGGCTCTCTAACGTTAGCATTCAGGTTCTGTGCTAGCAGACATTGGTGACATTTCTGGAGTATCACCAGGCTCAGGTGCTACTGAGAGTAAAACCATGAGCAATCAATGGCTGTCAGGTCTGCCAACACAAGAGCTGCTGGAGGTATCCCCAGTTTTCAGGTAGTGATGCATAGCGGTTTCAGGTTGAATTTTGTTTCTTGAGTCCTGCAGATTTAAGAGATGACATTATAAGAAAATTACAAGTTGCAGAAAATGTATTGTCTTTTCTTGCCTTCTGTTTCTACACTTTCTGTGAACAGTCCAGCTGCTGTTGCCATTTGGAAACATTATTTTTGGTTTAGTTGCAGTTGTCTCAACACCTTCATCTATAAGGTAATGATCAGCTGTTTAGGAACCAGAAATTAACCATGAATAGTAAAATTTTTTCAGCTTATACACAGATATATGTATTTTCCACAGTAGCTATTCCCGTTGTGTTTCCTGTTTGCAGGTAGGAAAGAATACTGATTGAGTCCTACAGACTCATTCTGAGTTATGAAATACTTTTACCACCTGGTTTAACTTTACACCTTACAGCTACTTCTTACTGTATTCTCATAATAGTTACCCATAGAGTTATTAAAATCTTTGCCTTTCCTTTTGGATTCTTTTCCCATTGTCAGACTTACAGGCAAAATCAGTTTGTACTCCAGCTCTGTCTGTACTCTTATGATCATTTTAATCTGCAAATACAGTCTTCTGGTAGTACAAACCTATTCGTAACCCTTTTTGCTTCTTTTCAGGTGTTTAATCTTATTGTTAATCCCATTCAGTTCACAAATGTGGTCACTAAATGCCTGCTGTTATGTTCACGGTCTTTGCCGTTTAGTGCTGTGAAGGAATCTTGTGTCTGAAAATTCAGATGAGCTCTTGAACAATGCACATATTACAGAAATATCCAGCCACTGTCGCAGTTGGTCAAGCTGTTTGAACACAGACATGCTACCTCTTTACTTGCAGATTTCTGTTTCCGAGCTGCTGTGCTAGTTACTATGCAATTGTCTCCAAAACAAAATAATTGTGTGAATTTAACCCTGGCTCTTGGAAACCTGGTTTTCCTGGGCTGAAGGAAGGATGCGGCAGCTCCTGAGTGCCCACTGCCTCCCTGAAAGGCTACCACCTGCCCTTCCTGGGTGGGTAGGAGGATGCCAGGGCAGGGGGACTGGGGCATGCCCAGGGCATGTGCCCAGCTGCAGCCAGCGCCGGCTGCTGACCCGCACACCAAGGCAGAGCGGCGTGTGTATCGCTGCTCTGCATCTGCCAGATAAATCAAGCATCTGGTGTAAATCCAGGCACGTGAGGCAATATCTGGCACTTCCTGTACTACCTGGTCTTCCTGGAAAAACAAATGGATTAAAATGGTACAGAACTGACTACTATTATTATTTTTATGTCAACGCTTATAGAGCACAACAGAATATATAGAGTACCTTTTTAAAAAAAAAGAAACATATTGAGAGGGGTTTGGACAATTAATTTAACATAATATTTTTTAAAAAATGGTCTCCTTGAATGAAGAAAAAGGGTAATTTTCTTCTTATAACACTGTACTTCTGATTGTATTTGAAGTAAATCATCAGTGTGGGGAAAGTAAACTAAAATATAGCTTTCATGTCATGCCATTTTTAGTCTGCTGGGATACCTCACTT
This sequence comes from Pelecanoides urinatrix, assembly GCA_013400755.1. Classification (NCBI taxonomy): domain Eukaryota; kingdom Metazoa; phylum Chordata; class Aves; order Procellariiformes; family Procellariidae; genus Pelecanoides; species Pelecanoides urinatrix. The sequence continues at coordinate 72,931 of VZTQ01015701.1, forward strand.
ACGTCCACTCTCTAAGAATCAAGCTGGCAATGAGGAATAGTGTGACTAACTTGGTTTTATTTGCTGTTCTTTCCAGCCATATCTCCAGACATTTGCAATGTTGGGAAAATCGCTGGAAGTAACTTCTAATTCTCAGACCTGTGCAATGCCTGAATCTACTGTCTTTCATGCAAGATCTCACAAAATTTCTTTTGATTTGCCACATAAATATAGGGAAACTAGACTATAGGTGAGTGGCTTCCTTCAATGATTTACAAATGCAATTAACTTAGCAGCAGTAAATGTCTGTCAATTTAATACTCAGGCAGAAAGCAGGATCATTCTGCCTCCAAGTTGTTTAAATGCCCTGTTCAGGTTATGCTTTCTTGACTGTATAAATTGCAAAAATAAAATAAAATAAAAAGCATCTGTTAAATCTCTTTTAAATCTTTCCATTCTTTGCAGCTTTTCCTGCAATGTTCCTACAATGAGGAAGGAAATAATTAAGCAAATTTGGATATAATAGTATTTTTAATATAGAAATACTTTAACATCTTCATTTTTTCTGGAAATTAGTACTTCCTGAAATGTTTCCAGTTAAATAATAATATTACCTGCTTTAATTGAAATTCCTTTTTTCTGTCCTGAAGAATATTATTCTCACAACATTTAAAGACAATGTCTGTCAATACAGGAATCCAATTCATGGGTAAGGAAGAAAAAATTTTTTTCTTCTGTTGTCATGATTAAAATTACAATTTTTAAAACTATTTTAAGGAATGCTATTTTTTCCATTCTCTGTTGTCATAATATTGATGATTTATTGAAAGAACTTTCTATACCTTGATTTTTTTTATTATTATCTACATTAATCTGCATTATAATCACTTCCTTATACCTGTTTTATCTTTTCTACTTGAGCCTAGCCTGGAAATTGTTGTATTGCTGTGTTAAATTAAGAATTTCCTTTCTCTTGTTTCCATTCTTGGAATACCATAAATATCCTAGTTCTATTCTATCCATCTTGATCCCTGAGTAATAAAAACCAGCTTAGTTAGACATTCCTAACCTTATCCAAATATTTTCTTAACAGACTTTCCCACTTTATCACTTACTGTTTTCAATGAGTGCTATAACTCTTTCCTCACATGATTTAGGCCACATTTTTAAAGCTTTTGAGTCTTATATTAGACATATTGGTCTATGTGCCCAGAGCAGTTGTTTAAATATTGAGCCTTAACCCAAATGTCTAAACGTAGGCAGCTGCATTTTAATGTTAAGTTCAGAAATGACACTACTGGGGACTTGTCCTTGTAGGTCATTCAGAAGTCAGTATTAATTAAGTGGGCTGTGCTAGCATTATGTATGCACCATATTTGTCTCAGCAATGGAGGTGGACTAGAGTTTCAAAATTTCACCTGCAAATTTGTTTTTGTGTGGTTTAATCTGTGTTTAATGATTCTAATTGACTGTATAATGGTAGAAAATTATCTGCATGTCTGGAAAACACACTTTGGTCTTCTAAATCATCTTGCAGTGGAGTTTTCAATATTTGAATGATTTATGATTATCTGTAACAAGTGCACGCTGTTTTTGAAATGCAAGCTACCAAGAAAGGAATGAGAGAATTAAAGAAACAAAATATATCCCTTATAAAGAAAGTTGATTCATGTAAGCAACTTTTAAAAGAGATCTTAATTATCAGTGTGTCTGCCACCTCTTACTGTTTTATTCAGTGCAGAGTTGCCTTTTTTTTATCCTTATGGGAGTTAACATCTTCATTTTCCAAATGATAAAACCAACAACGTTATTTGTACATTTTATGACACTGCAGCCTTTCCCTGTGTCCTGGGTGTCACTGCCTGCATTCATGAACCATAACATAATAAGGCATGTTTTAGAAGCTAAAATCCCTCTCTCCTCTTCATTATGCATGTGGCATGCAATGCAATTTACTACATAACAGATGTCATAGCTAAGTACCCAGGCTCATGTCATGATTCATTCATTTGAAGACAATCTGTTGCAGCAGAATAGAGCTTTTCAAAAAGTAGGCAAAATTTTGTGTTTGCTTGAGCACTTACTATGCTAAGTTGGATAGGCTAAAACATAGGGTATAAGAAGACTTGTGCTGGGGCCTAGGATCCAGATTGGAAATTTGACATTTGGGTATGCATCTACTTTGGCTTTTTACTTTACTTACTTAAGTAAAAAAATAATCCTATTTCTAAGTTACAGTGTTTTTCTTCTTTAAAATTTTGTCTTGATTCAACTCTTACTTCTCCAGACTCCTATAAAAATAAATTACACAGCTCAAAATTCACCGGTGCAGTTATTGGAAGAATTTGGGGATCTTAAAAAATGAGAGTTTGATGTCTAGACAAATTCGGTGGAACATTATTATACTGCCCTTCTAAAGCTAGAGGAATTCATGGCAAGCAGTATTTTACATAAGATTGCTATTAAACATGATCTATCTTTAGGGGAAAAGGCAGACAGTAGTAAGTTATACAGGAATGAAAAATTATCTGTATCTGAGGAGATACAGTTGCAAATGAGGTAACTCAAATTATTATTAGGGTTAGAAATATGACAGTCATAGGAATAGAACAAAATTTTAAAGGTCTTCACTAGGCAGTAGGCACTGTATATTTTGTGGTTTAACCCCAACTAAGCACCACACAGCCGCTNCATATTTAACCAGTAGGCATCCAGCATTTCTGGTGGATGCTCAGAATTTATGCTGATTGAAACTTTACAAATGTATGCAACAACAATAAAACTGTTTTGAAACTCTACAGATTATATCACTTTCTTTTTTTTTTTTAGTTTATACTAATAAGAGCAAAACCATTTCTATGCAGAGGCTTAATAGAAAAAAGAGATGTGTATTATATAGATATCTCCAAATGGGATTACTCACTAGACTCTGATGTCTTTGCTGAGTGTCTGAAAACTAGAGTTGTCTCATTCAAGTGGATGACAAATGTTCTTTGAAAAAAGTAAAACCTGAGTCAGATTTTTTAAAAAATTATTTTTATTCTGATGATCAAGAAGCCCCATCCAATAGTGGAAATGAAGTCCACAGAGTGAGTTTGTCCATATAATATTCCCCTGGTTCTTGCAACGGACAATGCAAAACCTTAGCAGGAGAGTTTCTCACTGGGAGTCGTTTGGAGTCCTCTCCTGAGAATATAGAAATTGATTTCCCATCTGCATTTGAGGAAGCCGGATGGGAGATATTTTTCTTATGATTGTGCTGTCAACTGCTCTCTGCAAGCATCTCTAGTGATATGTTGTAGTGTCCACCAATACATAGTTTCAGCAAGAATGGGTCCAAATTCTAAAAAAATCTTGGATATGGGATACAGTTCTGGTTGTGCAGATTTTATTAATATGAATAAAGATTTTCAATAGTCTCCAGAAAACAGATGGAATGTTATTCAGTGTAGAATTGTCACACTACATATACAGCATTATCTAGAAAGACCTTTTATATCAGTATTGCTGATCTACTGAACCTCCAACTTCCTTTGTGAAAAATTATTATCCTGTTTCATTAGAATAGTTTTGATGCTGTGTTCAAGACAGATTGGGATGATACCTTAAGGGCCTGTTTTTTTCAGCATTTGTATTGATGCTTCAAAATAGATGAGCTCATTCCATGATTTTCTACTTTACCTTATGTGTACTCAAGATAAAAGACATCCAGGGAATGTGACAATAATGAAAGTCTGCTGATAACACAGCAGGAAAAAAAACATCCCTTCTCACCTTTGCCCTTCTCACCAGCTGTAGTAGAGATTTTAAGCACAGCTGATAAAGAAGTGAATTTCAGTTTTGTAGGAAACTCTGGCCTGCCGATGTTACACTTCACTCTACATCAGAAGGAGACGTGAAGACAGACAATTTCCCAATGACACAGGACAATTGTCTTTGGAGGAAGCCTGTGGGTGATGAGTGCGTGGGACAGGCACCTGAGTGGCATGTGGCCAGCAGGCAGGGAGCTGAGGAGCTCTGCGTCCGAGGATCAAGCAGCTCTGCACTGCCAGCCAGCTCGTCTGATGTGCGTGAAGGGGTAGTGGGAGAAGATGTTTCAATTCTGCCAACTCAGTGTTTTCAGGCAAACAAACAATGCCATCAGAAGCCTTTCCCTTTTGCCCAGCTCCAATTTTTAAACAAGTCAGATGCACAAAACTTTTTTTATTGCTGTCTCAATTGGTGCCGGAAACAGAAGAAATTAACCATTTCTTCCACATTACCACTAGGGGAAGATAGCCTCAGAAATCCCCTCTGAATTCTCACACTTGAGACTTTGGGAAACATGGACTCTGAAAATGGTATGTCTACAACCAAAGTAGATTATTGGCTGAGGCTGGAAGCCTGACACTACTGACACTACTGGCGACTGCTGCATTTTGCAGCATGGTTCCCTCTTCAATTTAGTTAAAACAAGTCAAAGTCTGCTTTGTTTGTGTACTGCCTAACAGTGCCAGCATTGTAACAGTACATCCCCTGTTTACCTATAGAACAATTATAAAATTCACCACATTTGAAGATTGAAACCATTTAGATTTTTTTGTTTGTTTTTTAATGGTGAGTTCCTATGCAGAACTTACTGCACAGAGCATTAACTTATTTTCCTATCCACCTTAAAATTCCCAGCTAAGACCGTTCTTGAAGTAGATTAATTTCCTTAGTCCTAGGTATTTTGAAAGAAGGGGTTTCTTCTCTGCTAGTTGACTTTTTTTATTCAAGACCTGGTGTGTTTTAGAGCAAATATAGTGTATAAATTACAGTTCCCTAAGCTTCATTAGTATCTGCATCCCTGATTTTAACAACAACCTCTACTAATCAAACTAATCTTTTAAGTGGTGTGTGTAACACTAATGCAGAAAGAATACTTCGTTTTTAAATAGTTATAAATAGTTATGTTAAATGAGATGATAGACATGACTGATCTTTTTTTTTTTTTTTTTTTGTAATGGATGAATTTATCTCCCTTGGGCTGTACTCCAATTTATTCTGTGTGTACCAGGCAAGGAATATTACTCCAGATGGAGGCATATGTCCACATATGTCCATATGTGACACTGTCAAAAGAAGCTAGATGGCAAAAATATATATAAGATTTCATTTAATTCAGCAAACAACATGAACAAAATTTGGAAGATTTGTATTACTGGGATTCAGTTGTATGCTCTTGTGAACTAACCTTGACTGTAGTTTAAATAGTGTAGTTTAAAAAAGTGGTTCACAGGTTGGGGTTAGTTTCTTTATAAAGGTGAATTTCACCCCTTTGGTAAAACAAAATAAGCCTCTTTTGCTTGAAAGAAAACGTGTATGAGAAGATAATCTAGCCTAGAAACAAGAGGAAAAAATTATCAGAAAGATCTAAAAGGGATCTATTGTTACCTTATTTTAGGCTTCATTTCTTTTGTTAACGGAAAACTATTTTCTTTCGTATAAAATCTTAGTGGCACATGAAGACCTTTGACTCTAACTCCAGGGTTTTTACAAGGAACAGCCACAGCTGTGGGGAAGAAAAACAGTGAAGAACAGTACATTGAGATTATTATTTTTTTAATCCCTTTTAAATTACTACTGCAAAGCTATACTGGGCAATGTTGTTACTGGGCAATGGAGTTTAGGTAGAATGCAATTTCTCTTTTCAGACATCTACTATGTGCCTTTGGCAGTAAAAATTAAATATTAGAATCTCAGAACTAGAATATTTTAAAAATATTTTGTTGGCTTTTGCATGTTACTTGCTTCTCTCAGCTACCCATTGCTTCAGGCTATCTGTCACACTGTTGGTGTATATTGTTCTTTTGACCAGGGAAATTGCAAAAGCAGCATAGGAGTGTACACACAGCTGTATGATGAAGTACAGTAGTGATTTTTGATGGGATGTCATTTGAATGAACATGCAGTGTTGCTGTGTAAAAAGGAGGATGCATGGAGAGATAATTCATTCTTATTCATACATACTGATCTTTTTTCTTTCTGCATTTTATATTTTGGATGTATAGGCAGTGCCTACATCTGATTTTGGAACCTGTGTTACCTTGCATTTTTCCAGTGATCGCTGTTGTATTGTTAACTCTGGAACAATTTTTTAATTTGCTACTCTACTCAGGTGCACAGGCTCTGCAGTATGATGAGTTGCAAACTCAAGGGTAAAGATAGCAAGAGATGTACAGCATAGCAACACTGACCTATCTTCTATGGACAATTTGACACTGTGGAAAAAGATCTTTGAAGACGTGGTGACAGTAGTTGTCTGACATTCTCCTTGGAGCTGTACTACACACCTCCAAAAGCACACATGCCTGCCCCACTTAGCAAAGGCAGTTTGAAAAGGGAATTGTCCCATTGTCCTCTGAAAACCGTGAGGCTCTGGCATAGCAGTGATGTGAGTGCATGAGGGTGAAGAAGGTGCAGAAGCAAGGACAGGTAAGGGAATTACGGAGTCATGAATTTTATGGCTAGATAATCCTTCCTCTGTGTGGATTTATTAGCCTCACCAGAGAGTCACCTACCTATAAATCCTAATCTTCATTTCCCCCTCTTGTTTCTACAGGAGGCAGGGACCTATAGTCTGTGCTAGACATGGAAATGCAGACTTTTTCTGACCGCTGTCTGAGGGCTGACAACACATTGCAAATACAACCCTACATGTTGGTGAAACAAAAGCCTATAGGTTTTTTGTGTATGATAGATGAGCAAGTTAAAACCAACAAAGTGAAATAATTCCTTATCAAGGAATTAGCACTTTCCCATATTAGATGCAGTGTTGGTAGCATGTCTTAAGATTTATAACTTACCAACATGAAATTTTTCAGCAAAAAGAGGGCGTATTTTTATATTGACTTTTTTTAAAGCTTACTGCATTTTACCTTTTTTTTTTTTCAGATTGGTTACCTCAGAAATCCCTATTTTCTTTAGAAAATTATTATGTAATATGTAAGCCTGCTAATGTGCTTCCTTTGTAAGCTTACACTAGGACTGAATGCAATAGTATGGGAATATTCTACTTACCATGCTGATTAAGTTCCCACTGTTTTGGGATCATCCTATTTTTGTTAGTGGAGAGTACAAGATCCTGTATGCCAGGGAGCTATTTACACTACAGGGTGAAAAATTACAAAAATAATTATTTATAGAGCAACCTTCTCTTTTTAAAAAATAGGAAGTTAGTGGGTTAGTAATAGCCTGGAATATATGGGAATTATGATGTCTGAATGTGTTTTTGGTTTTATTTTGTTTTTTTTTAATGGGTACTCATAGTACTGTAGAAAAAAATGTTGTGCCTTGTACCAAATATTTTCAATACAGTGTAAAGACAATTATTCTATACAATCTGCATCAAATAAATATATTCAGAGCATTATTTTCAGGAAAAAATACGGAGGTGTGTCTCTGTAACACTCATAACTTTATATCTGTGAGGAAAAAACAGAAATACATCTCTGCAAGGTCCTCCTGGTTCCCCGGAGAGCCGACTTATTCTGAAATACATAAATCAGAGAAACACTGTATAATTACTGCAATAGTATGGTGATTTTGAAAGTAATGAGGTGTTGCTAGCACCTTTCTTAATAATGTCACATTGTTTTTTAACTCATACATGTTTTTGTGTGTGTTTATGTGTGCGTGCATTTATATAAAAATACAGAAACATGTAGAAAACACATACATATATATATTGCAAAATATTTCACACTTGAGTACCATAAACAATAAATTACTGTGTGGCATGTAATACAGGAACGTGTAGTTCATGAAGTCATAAATTTTTATCCCATTGCTCTTGCACCATCAAAGAAAATGATGTGACAATACTGGACAAAATCTCTGTATCTGCAATCCATTTGTTTCTTGTGGAAAAAAAAAAAACCCACAACAAAATCAAACAAAACCCCACATCAAAAAGCTAACAAGGCAAAACTCCAAATAACAAACAAACCCTTAGAATAGCGTGAATTTCTTTTCCTTAATATTGTAATTATCTAGCTGATGCAGGCATGCTTCCCATACTGTCCCTATTGGGTAGATATGAGACCCTTCTCTCTGTATCACAGGTTCCATAAATTGTAGTTTAGATGTAAACTGGAGGTTACATCACTGAGATTTTCAGTTGTTCAACTCCAGTGTCATTGAGCATTATCATCATGGTGTATCAAGATAATAGTGAATCTTTAGCTGTCCATGTGTTTGGATCTGTCTCTCTCAGTATTGATACCTCTGCATACCTCTGCGGTTTTGTGTGTGTGTGTGTGTTTATACACATACATATAATAGTTGTCTCCATACATTACATGTTTATATAACTGCAGGCTATTCTCTATAATAATAAGAAAATGTATGTGTTTGAACAATGAAAAAGGATATCCATTTACATGGATAGAAAAAATAGGGAAGCTATTAAAGTGTCTGGGACACATGTATGAGGAAAGGTCTGTGAAACAACAAATGAGAAAACCTCCTTTTGGAAAGTGAGGATAATGTTTACTTCCTTTAAAAATCTGAAGAGGATGAAATATATATGTTCTGCTTTAACTCAGTTTGTCTAATCTTTTAGTTGAGATGCTCCCATATTATGAGCTTGATAGAATGGGTACATCAAACACTTGAACCTATCTACTCATTTGCTTGTCATAAATACTTTGTAAAAGGGCAGTGCTTTCTTAGCCTTGTACTAACAGAGATGGGCATCTCTCTCTCTCTCTCCCCACTCTCTGTCTTCTGTCCCCTTTTGCTTTTGCTTTTTCCTTCTTTCTGTCTTTCTCTGTTTTTCTGTAAATCTGCTTTCCAGCACAGCTGCTGACAATATGTCTCTTTTGGTGCTTTTGGGCAGCACTCTGTTGTCTGCTGATGATTTTATTCCTTGAAGGGATACAGACAGAAACTTAAAGTACAAAAAAAAAAAAAATCTCCCCAAACCCTAAACCCCTCAAATATTTTTCTTCTCTTTAGTCCCACTTTGTTTTCAACTGAAAAAAACAACATCCAAACAAAAAAAAAAACCCCTTCCCAAACCCCCAAAATCTAAGCATATTTTGATACTATATATTCAATTTAGAAAGCACTGAATTCAACTGTAATCATTATTTGACTTATTCCTACCGTTGTCTGACTGACAATATCTGCTTGGTCTAATACATGTTTAGTAGTTGTCACATTCAATCGATTGAATACATATGAAGTAGAGAATTGTCTTGAATGATAATTTGGGAAACCAGGAAATAGCTTGAATGCAGTGGGTTGAAAAAGACGGGATATACCATGAACAGCTGAAATAATTCACTTCTGCTCTTCAGGTATGAAAAGGAAACATACTTTGATTATCACTGCCTTTTTCACCTTTTTTCTCTACTTTGTTTTGGAATTACCTCCACTCACTTATTTTTCCCCTGTTAAAAAGCAGACAGGAGAAATGGTAACTAAAAGCATGAAGAAAAGAGGGGAGAAAAGGGAAAATTATTTAAGAAAATGGGGAGAAATGGAGGCAGGTTCTGTTATATATTTTCACATTTGGTAGAAAATCTACTAGGGAAGCTTCAGAAAAAATTTGCTGAAAAGAGAGTTTCATTCAAAATCCTGCAGCTAGCTATACATTGGCAGAATGCAACAGACAGCTCTGTGAGGCTGTACTGTGGTAAGGCAATCTAGTTGACTACCATCTGTCTTTCTTGTGAACTTTTTTGAACTGCTAATCCATCTGATTGAATATCAGAGTGCTCCATGCAGAGCACGGTTTGTTAATATGGCCTCTTCTCTTTGCACAGTTAGGAAGATATTTATTATTGTTAAGTCCCACATAAATGTTTGGCTGCTAGTTATTAAAAAAATCTTGTTTTCAAAATGATGGATTGGAAAAATATGTAAGTATCTCTGTGTCTGAAATTTAAGGACATGACAATAATAATATTTGCAATCGATTCAGCTGCAAAGGTAACACTGTTCATTAATGTTCTCTGGGCTATGAAATTTGTGTGATCCAATGTGAAAATATGCACTATTGCTGTTAGCATGAATGCTATAGGTAGGCATATCTATTTTTAAGTGTGTCAAAGCACTTTTTAGTTATACAAATAGTTGGTATGTAGGATTCAGCAATACTTTCAAATGCAACCTTAATTGCCTTGCAGCCAAAACTCTAAACTTAGTCCTCTGCAGTAAGCTGGTATTAGTTCATCTTACAAAAACCTTGGCAGTAGTAGTTGCTAGATTGTCTCTCAGCTCTGTGTGACCTGCATCACTAATTGGTTTGGGAAATGAAAGGTGGCCACAGCCCCCACTAAGTGCGGAAATCCACAGAAGGAACAAAATACCTGTGCTGTGAGGCCTGCATTGATACCAGATAGCTGGGAAGGCCTGTGTGTAAGCTGCCTTTCTTGCTACATCTGCCACAGAGAGCGCAATGCTGAATCTCCACTAGTATAAGCAACAAGGGGTGGCAGGCAGAGCTCCATAAGTGCCCCTGGACTTCCTAATGCCCTCCACCCCGGCTTGGAAACAGTCTAGGTTTAATATCAGGGCATGCAGATGGGTGGGTGTCTTCACATAGCTTTGGAAAAGAGGAAAGTAAGATGAAAAATTGATCATTGCCTAAGTTTTGCTTTTACAAAGGTTTCTTGGAGGAAAAAGAATGAAGTTGTTGAAATTTCTCTTCCATTTTGTAATTCTGGTTAAACGGCAGATACTCAGAGATTTTTTTTTCTTTTTCTGAACTTGGAGAAATGAACAAAACCATTAAAATAAAGTTAAGATCAAGTTAGATGCCTACATTTGTGTCAAACCTAGTTTTATTGATATGTAATGGTGGTGAGTTGACCTTGGCTGGCTACCAGATGGCCACACTCAGCTGCTCTCTCACTCCCCCTCCTCAACAGGACAGGGGAGAGACAGGAAAGTGGAAAAGCTTTGGTGTCGAGGTAAAGACAGGGAGATCACTCACCAGTTACTGTCACAGGCAAAACAGACTTGACTTGGAGAAAATTAATTTAATTTATTGCCAATTAAAAGAGATTTGGATGGTGAGAAGCAAAGACAAATAACAAAACACCTTCCTCCTCTCACCCCTCCTTCCGAAGCTCATCTTCACTTCTTCATTCCTGCCTCCTCCCCCTCCTCCCTGCCAAGGGGGATGCGGAATGGGGGCTGGGGTCAATCCACAAGACTTCCTCTTTGCTGCTCCTTCCTCCTCACACTGTTTCCTTGCTCAAGCATAGGTCCCCTCCATGGTATGCAGGGGAATCTCTGCTTGGAGCACCTCATCTCCTCCTTCTTCTCTGACTTTAGTGTCTGCAGGGCTGTTTCTCACACTTTTTTCTGTCATCCCTTTCACATGCTGCCAGGCAGAATTTTTTCCCCTTTCTTAGACACACACAGAGGCTGCACCACCTTGGTTGAGGAGCTCAGCTGTGCCCTGTGGTGGGTCCATGTGAGCCGGTTGGAATTGGCTATATACAGCATGGGGCAGCCCCAGCCTCTCCTCACAGAGGCCACCCCTGCAGCCAACCCTGCCAGCACCTGGGCACCTGCACCCAGTACAGTGATACATATCAGGTTTGCATTGAAATGCACTGGCCCAGGAGCATAAGTATCCCTCTTTGACATTTACTGTGAATTAATTAATGACAATAATCAAAAGCCCCATATTGTCTAAATATATTTACTCATTGATAAAGAAAATTACTTTCTGAGGGATGAACAGATGAGATTATTTCAAATTGTACGTAGACATCTCTGCATAAGTGCAAGTGTTCTTTCACACAGGAGAGACAGATTTTGCTGAGATACTGGGGGGCATGAAGTAACTCAACAAAAAATCTCAGCTGCAAAAGGATGATGCACTTTGCAGCTTTGACAGTGGATTGGATTTTTGTTCTAATTTTGGGACATAAAATGCACTTTTTTGAAAAATAGTATTTTCAGTGAAAAGTGATCAAAAGATTGGAATTGCATGCTTACTTGCAATGCTTATGTACCATTGAGCTAAGGTAAAAAAAAAGGAAGTCAGGACTCTGAGCATATTCAGTGATGGATGAGGAAGAAATCAGTTACGTTGCATATTAATGCTTGCCAGCAAATCAGAGAATTTCTTTTTAATTAGCAACTTAAGACTAAATTTTTTTAGTAACAAAAGCAGGAAATTTACAAGTAAAATCAGCATTTTGGTTTTGATTCTCAGTTTTATCTTGCTCCTCTGCATATGTAAGAAGGGAAGTAGTTGCACTGTTTTCAACGACAAACAGAAATGAATATCATTTGCAAACTGAGATGATGGTCATATGCTTTTAGCATTCCTTCCAACCATAGGTTTACCCCTTTTGGACACAGCATTTTTTTCACAAGAAGATGGAGTAGACTGCATGCCAGATTAGCATTTTACAATCTTTGACTCTTAGCCTGCTTCAGCTGCTGCCATTGGCAAAACATTTGTTGAATGAAATGAGACCAGTATCTGATATTTTTGATTGATTTGTGAACATTTTGCCCTTAACAGATTGCTTTTCTTTAAAGTCTCTGTTAGAATGAGTTAAGGGGAGGAAATTGCAGGGAGAATGGTATTGTTTCTCCCTCTTAGAAAGCACAGTAGGCCAGCTTCCAGCTCCACAGAGTACACAGGTAAACTAAACCATTCATATATTGTGGTTCCAGTTTTCATCGGCTTGTGGTTCCTTGTGAGTTCATGCATTTTGATTGTAGAGTTTACATCAAAAGCATTCCAGTGCTGTTGAGCCTTTGCACTGCTTCCCTGCTGCCATGTGAGAGATAGCACAGTTTAAAAACAGAGCCATAGAAAACAAAAGTGAGGGAGTGTTCAGATTTTATAAAGATCTTTAAGAAAAAGATATGCTTATCATTTCAGTAATCCTTTATGTGGAGTGGCAAGTGCTTCATTCTCTGTCAGATATATCACCTATCAACATTTAGGGAAAAAAAACCAACACTGCACTGAAGCGATAAGATATTTCTAAAATAAAGAATGATGCATGAATAGAGATGTACAGTTTGTATAATTTAAAATGCACTTTTACATATTGCACTTCATGGATGATTTGTAGGACCTGGCATACATCAGATGTTGGTCAAATGACATGCAAATATCAAAGTATTAAAACAGATCTTGTATTGGCTTGTAGCTTGTGCCAATATATTTTCTTTTTTCTTGAGAGAGAAATTATCCTGTTCATCCTGCTGGGAATTATAATGTACTGATGCAGCAGACCTGGCATGCTGTTTTCTTTTCTTGTGGAATTACTACTGTAATTTCTATTACCTTGTATTTGTTCATATTGCTCACAATATATCAGGTGCTGTGCAACATAAGAGCACTTTTTCCACCCACCCAAAAAGAAATATGAAGACTGGGGGAGGAGGAAGCATATAATTAAAAGAGCAATCTCCCAGTAATGACACCATCTTTTTACATCTTGTCAGTTTGTATATATATTTTCATGTAGCTTTGACTTTATATTTATGCAGAAGGACAGGTAGGCAGATCAATACATGTAATAAAAATATTGTTGTATGTGCCTTAACTCTTTTAGAGCTTTGAGAGATGAATGACTTAGAGAGGTCACTCCACAAATGTTCAAACCAAAAGTAGTTCACCTATTGAACCAGAAATTTAGTACACCAACCCTGAAAGATGGAAAAAAAGAGGATTGGATTTTCAGACTTTCCCTTTAACTTTTCAGCAGAGCTACTTAAACTTACAGATAGTACACAAAAGTTTTGGCCATTGTTACTGATTGCTGGGAAATACATATTTAAATAGCTCATATTTTAGAACAATTGAGAGATCATAGGACTTTAAACAAGCTTCCACTTCAGATTAAGATGTCAACAGCAGCAAAGCTAGCAAAGTGTGATGTGAAATATTCCGTATGCTAGACTGAAATAATCACAATTGAAAGCCATTACACAATCAGAGCTGCTTTGGCTGAGGTTGACTGACAGTGCTTACTATTCAATTAAGAAGCATGTTATTGGGCTCAGATGTGGATGCCAATCTAAAAGAAAGCTTAATTTGTTTGACCCTTGTAACCCACCAGCTTTTATTTTATTTGAGACTGTGCCTAATGCATTTTAGGTATCCAAGGAACACATTATTTCATCATAAGAAAGAGATTTCCAGTTGCTACTTTAAAACCCTTTTTAAGTTTTGTTAACATAATGATCTATTATTAAAAAAAAAAGGAAACAGGCTTAGAGAACCTTTAACCTTCATTTAATCTTTTTTCTTATTTGCTAACCTAAACAGGAACTAATCATTGGTGCAAAGGATTAACAGACACAGGAGACCAGATTATACATTTTTAAGTTTTGATTTTGAGTCTTGAGGGAATCCTACAGTGTGGAATTGGATTAACCTTTCTGACACTTTTTCTAATAACCCAAAAGCTACAGTATAAGGCTTATTCTCCTGACAATCAGCATGGTAGCTTTACTTACTGTTTAGATTTTATATTCATATGTGTGAAGACATATGTCATCAAACACAATGTGAACAATGAGGAATATTCAGAGTTTGCAGTAAATATTAATCCTTTCTGTGTAAATTAGTCACAGTATTTGTAAATGATGTCCAGGAACCAAAAGATGTTAGTACTAGCAATATTGGTAGGATTTGAGTGATGACTCATGCTTTGTCAATGAACTTTGTTTAAACAGGTTTGTGTATCTGAGTGAATATAGATGCTTATAAATTTCATTCTTTCTTTTATGATTCCAGGTTTCCTCACTTTCTCTCAAAGCAGCTGGCACTAACTTAGCTGGAGGTCAATATTTTTAATATCGTCAATTTTAGAAGTGTAAGACAATTCAGAGCAATTACACTTGGGATGAATCTGAAGCCTGAGACATGAGTTTACATAGTCTGTGTGAAAAGTTATGGCCTTATGATGATACCAGCAACCTTCATCCATCAAATCAATAGAACAAGGAGGGACAAAAGTAAGACTGAAGATTGCATTCTCAAGTGCAACCAAATTTTGCTTGTGTAATTAACACTGCTCTATATCCAGATTTACCCTAGGCATGCCTCCTCTTTTTCCTTCCGGAATTTGTATTTGGGTAAAAAAACACAACAAAAAAGGGGAATTTTATTGTTTTTGAAACCTGGCAAATCTGGCAGTCTGTAGCTTACATGGCTGTCACCATCAGGCTTTGGGCATAATCCATTTTGTCCTGAGTGGGAGATGTCAAAGAGACTTGCATGTAGGCTGCTTATGCTTGGGTGGGCTGAGACCATCATTTTTCAGCCCTCATTGCAACAGAGTGGTGTGAAAAGTTTAGAATATAGCCCTATTCTCCTTGAGTATTCACCTTCATCTTAAAACAATGTGAAGAGCTCCTATTTACAAGGTCTTCTTTAAAACAGCAACAATCCTGTTATGAAAGGGAAAAAAAGAGTTTTGTAAATGTGCATAATTATAGTATATTTATATATTTGCACAGTTGACAAAATCTGTTAGTCTTTCTTCTTCACGGATCAGTACTGGAAATTTTCAAGCTGATTTTTCATATTTAGAGTGTTATTTGTGCTTATGGTTGACCAGTCTAGAGAAGTTAAGCCCAGTTCTCCTGTAGATCATCTCAGGCATGTAATGCAGTCGAAATGCAGAAGTATAAATATTTGCTCTAGGGATGGAACAAGGTTCATATGTTGTTTCTCACCTGTTTCCTCTGTCATTCATATGCCATTTGCTTTTCATATTTTCTCTTACTCTGTTGCTTTTCTCTCTGTCTCAGACACACTAAAGATTTTAGGGTGTTTTGGCAAAAATGCTACCCATAGCGACTCTTGCACATTCTATAATCTGATCTGTGGGAATAGTCAATACCTTTAGTATAATTTTCATCTATAAAACTGAAGGTTGGCTGAAGCTTATGGCACAAATTGGAATAATTATAGCACCACGTACTAAAGATTCTTCCCCTTCCACTTCATCCTGCCCACAACAAGCCATCAGTGCTAGGACTTGCAGACCTGGGAGGTGGAAGAAGGCCTACTAAATGTTTATTTTTCCTTGTCATTGTGTAGCATTGTGTTGCATTTTTGTTACTGCTCATTTTACACATTTTCTAGCTTTTTCATGTGCTTTCTAAATTTTCTCAACTTTTTCTTGCATGATGTTTTCTCATGCTTGCTAAAGACTGTACTTCTTAAAAATATGTTTAATAATGATATAAAAAAAGCAGTGGACTGCCATAACAGCGAAACTCATATTTCAAACTATTTGCAGAAATCTCCTATGGTGTACTTAAAGGAAATTGTTATGGAGGACCCAATGACAATTAACTAAGTAATGCCTAGAATGTCTTTCATTTGATAACTCTCTCAATATAAAGCATAAACATCCCCAGGTGTGTGTTCTAATAAATGCATTTAAGGAACCTTTATGCTTCCCTGTGATATTTTATAAATCCACAATTCATAAACAAATTTAAAAAAATCTCTTTACCCCAAATTATCATTTGGGTGTCTGTGACGTGAAAAATTGCATTCAGATGACAAAAGTCTGTTTATCAGTTTATTTTTTGTGTGCCATTAAGTACACAATGGCTGGTGGAAAGCTGCAACATTAGCCTTGGGAAGCAATATAGCCATTCTCATTCTGAGGCAGACATTTCAAATGACATTTAACAGAATCTCCCACTGCATTTACTAAACTCAGCTAAATACTACGCTTAGTGTATTATGTTTTTGTGCATGGAAACAAGGAGAAGTGTTTCATTTTAGTAAACTCTGAAAGAAAGACTACTTTCTTCTGTCAGAAACAAGGTAAAAATGTACTTAGTTTGACATTTTAACACATAGGTTACACTTAAATTTAACAGTTGTTTCTAGTCTAGCATACCTTCCATATAGTGACAACATCAAGATAAACCACGGCATTTGCTTCCCAAGGGAGATTCTATCTTCAGATTGCTCTTGAAGTGACACAGAGATATGTACAAGAAAGCTCTGCTAAGACCAGCAAGATCCTTACAAAAGTGTTGCATAATGTTATATGTACAAGTTCTAAGTTCAGTGAGTTTTGTTTATAAAATATTTATGAAGAAATGAAAGAAGAAATAATACTAGCAGCTTCCAAGAGAGTTTATACAGGCAGAACTCCCACTGTTTTCAGTGGGGATTTTCCCTGCTTGTGGCCTTATCTAATAGCCGTTGATATTAATGGGAGTAATTCCTTTGATTTTAATGGGCTTTGGATCATGGATTTTGGTTCTAATGAGGCCTGGACTGTATTTAGAAATAGTCATACAAGTTTTATATAGGAATAAATGCTCAGCCAAATTTGTTTACTGACTTATTTTCAAATACCAGCCTTCATAATAGCTGCCTATGCTTGAGCACACTGTTCAGGAAAATGAACGGACATTTTTCCTCCATCCTTTGTCAGTTCTGGGAAAATAAGGAAACAAGACACATTAGCATTTGGTAGGTATCTCTGTCAGGAATCTTTTTGCTAATTTTCTTTAGTTCACTAAAGTTTACATAGAGCTAACTGTAGCTGAGTTCAGTGGGATTTACTGTAGCTTTAATGAGTTAAAGAAGGATCAAAAAGCCCTCTCTGATCTGTTAGATAGCCTACTGACTAGTGGTTTATAAAGATTTTCATTACCTTCTCAGCTAATCCACTAAGTTGACTATCCATCTCAAGCGGAAGCCCGGTGGATTTATGTCCATAACAAAGTTATTCTGAACACACCAAAGCATTCAAATACTGTATAAGGTAATACCTAAAGAGAAATTAAATCTAAAGTGAGTCCTCCAAGCCCAACACCAACAATGGATTGAACTAGTGAAAATTCTGCACCAATACTGTGTAAAAAAGAAAGCTTTCAGGGGTTTTGTTTCGATTGGAGTTTTTAGAAAAGTTTAACACTTTTCATACTAATTTGAAATATTTGTCTGCATCACTAGCTCTGCTGAGTTAGCCATGAGTAGTGTTTCAAGAATATATGAATATCTGATACATTAAAGATTCCTGAAAAATAAAGTAACTTTGACATGTGCAAACCCCTTCTTCAGAGTCCATGTGACTAGTAAGTATATGCTGCAAGTTGATAATGGAAGTACAAGGGGTTAGCCATTCCAGTGAAAAACAACAACTGTCTTCTCCATGAGGTTCTTCAAAGACTGTTAACTGTCGATTAGCATTAAGATGAAATCCCAAAGGCACCTGTTGTGGTATGTTGGGACGCACTTTGTGCAGAAATAAAAATGTGAGCCAGGTCCATTCTGCTTCAGAACTGAGAGCAGTTGAACGTTTGGCATATAAGCCAAGGATATTTTAGCAGCACATGGTCATAAAATTGTTCAAAATTTGGTCTCAGGTGTCTCCAAGGCAATTTAATTTGCTTTGTGGCATTTAGCCATTCATTAAAAAAAAAAAAAGGCGAATGTTACCATATTCTGATGATTTGGTGGCTAAGTCAGGTTTCTAGTTCTTTGAAAATGATCTTCTCCAAGGGGTTGAGAAAAGATACATTTTAAGGAGGAACCTTCTGCCAGCTTGTTATTGTTTGTGAATTTCATTATTTGCAATATTTGCTAGTGCTGGATCATCCGTGTGCTTAGAAATATTTAATATCTCTTTTCATATATTTTTGTATTTGTATCAAGATGGTAAATCATCAGCATCACAATATAGCACTAGAGGAAGTTTGTTCTTCTGAGATGGAGTGAGTAAGGATTAGTATGTAGTAACAGCATCTTATAGAATACATTGTTCTGATGGCTTGTTCAAGGCTTTGTTTTCACCATGTAATAATAGCCTGTGGGCTTGATTAGTGCTGTTAACAGTTCTGGTCTACCCTTCCACTTGCCGTAAGGCACAGGTGCACCTGGAAATGGACTCCACACCTTCCTGTCAAAGTTGGTGCATTGACAAGCTCCTTTGCTCAGGTGCATGCAAGATTTACTGTACTTCTGGACCAGTGTATTTTAAAGTTTTAATAATGAAATAAAATAAAAGTGTGATGACAGTGGCTTGAGGTTCTCTTCCCCAAGAGGTTTCCCACAAAAGAAGGAACTCTTATGCCTCTCTAGTACATTGAAAACTGAAAAAAAAATGCCACACAGTAGGAAGGACTAGGCAAGGTGACCATGTCAACTGTTTTCCTGCAAAGATCTGCTGAGATACAGAGCAGAAGTGGAAGAACAGGCCAGCTGGGACCATAAGCAAATACCGCCAGTGTGTCCCAGCCTTCTTAGTTTCTGGCAAAGTGGAGAAATCAAAGAAATATAGACACTAAGACATTCTACTTAGTTCTCAGCAGAAATCCCTATTGCAGGTGAAAATCTGGTTTATTTTGAGCAAGATTAGGACTGGATTTTGTTTGTATTGGCAGAGGGAGGGTGGAGGAGAAATGAGTATGTGGGTATGACTAAAATGAGAGTTGACTACTATGTCTGCAGTTCTCAATGTCAAAAGAGGACATTCTTATGCAGGTTCATTCTGATCAAAAAAAGAAATGGTGAAATTGTTGTATCTTCCTATTTGCTAACTTCATTGGTCTGCAAGGAAAGCATGATGGGTGATCTGGGAAGAATCTTGCTTCAGCTGAAATATTTTTGCTTCTCTGGGATGGTTCAGGCTTGACATGACACAGAAACTGGCCCTTACCCTAGCTGTATTTTAATTTCATCATGTATAAAATGAAAATTATACCTGTTTAAAGTGTTCTGAGATGAAAAATGCTGTATAAATAAATATACAGGAATAATATTATAACCATGGTTTAAATTAAAAAGAAACTTGTGTAAAGAAGTGGGAAACCTGATTTTCCTTGTAAAAATAATTAATTGAGTATATATTAGCAGGAATTGAAAGAATCTGGGAATTTTCTTTCGTCATTCAGGCCTCACTAGTTACCGTATCCTGTTCATAGCCCTGCTAAAAGCCTATTCAGCATCTACAGTGATGGACTAAAATAACTTTGCCAGCTGAAAACCGCTTTTGAATTTGTGAATCTGACTTTCTTCTCTTCCCCAAAATTGTTGAAGTGAAGGAAAAAAAATGATGCTCTTTGTGAATCTTGCCTAGTATCTTCTCAGTCTCCCTGATGAATCCCATTATCTGGAAAGTGACCTTTACAGTTCATATCTCTTTCGCACCTAATGCAGTTACTCTCCATTCTTTTATAATGAAAGTATTACATGGATAACTATGGAGCATTATCTTCCAGAAGGAGAACTAATTTGAAAGAAATGAAGTACTTTAACGTGAAACCTGATTTCTTTTTTTTTAACCTTGTAGATACCTGAGAGTGAGTGCTTAGTAAGTTCACAGACATGGTAAATACACTGAACTACCTACTTACTGTAAAAGGTAATTTCCATTTCAGAATTTATGGACAACTGAATCAATTTGTCTCTTCAATTACAATACTTGGATGAATAGTTTGTGCTGCTGGACATACTGAAAATAGACCTGTTTGACTTTTTGAAATATATAATTATGCAGGTTATATCCAGATACGCATTTTCCTCAGCTGTATGCCCCTTGACATGATATTTTTGCTTTTGTGAGCAGCGTCTAAGAAAGTAGTACCTGCCATAATTATTAATTTTATACCTTTTTGAGTTTCAGATTCCTTTGAAGTACCTATGCAGTACAGTGTAATTTGTTCCATAAAGAGCTGTGAATCAGGTAAAACTTGGGCTGTGCAGGTTTGTGCTAGTAGAGCTGCTAAGTTTTATGTTGACTTCATCTGGTTGGCTTAGGACAGGTGAGACTGTGTCCTGCTTCCCTGCTTCAACCCTGTGAAGAGAATTAATAATCTCCAGTAATTTCTAGGGAGGGATGGGTCATTGCCAATTGACACAAATATGCAGGAAAGCATGAGTACTACACAGATGTGCAATTATGTCAAGTCAAATCACATGAGATCCTCTCATGCAGTGAATGATGTGAAATATACTTCGCTGAATAATCATTTTCTTCTTTTTCCCTTGGAATGGAGGTTGGTTAAAGGCAAAGTAAAACTGTGTCAGGTTTTAGCAGTTGATAAAAAATATAGTTGATCCATGCTCCTGTTGCAATTTTCCCATTGTGGGCACAAGATATTCTAATTACTAAAATTACCTGCCCCAAAGTTTGGGTTTCTCAGAGGCTGAAAGAAGTCAGGGAGGAGATATCAATAGGCATGGGGAAGTTGATCCGTGATCCGGAAGTTGATCCACATGATCAAAGATCCAAGTTCTGGCATGCATCAAATAGCTGTGCTATTTCTCAAACCCACATTAGCACTAATAAGCCAATATGGACTCTGCTTTTTTCTGCTAACATGGTAAAAGAGATCAGGAAATAAAAATAACAATGATTCAGATTTAATGGAAATAAACTAAAAGAAAGAGTGCAGACAGCCACTCAATAGGAGACAAGGCTGTGCAAGATACTACTTTTTTGAGAAATATTATTTCACTATAGTTTGTAAAAGGCAGCAGCATAACCAAACTGGATATACTGACATGTCTGCATGGAAAATTCTGCTGAAACCTGTCAGGTTTCTGCTTATAATCTTCTTTAGAGAATCTCTTGTTTATTGATGGAGCATGTTGAATCTTCCAATGTGCTGCTATGGCTAATTTCAGCTGCTAGAAAAAAAGTTCACCAACCCTTCTGTGAGACTGTCAAACTGTTGCTTCCAGTAAGAACGCTGTACATTTGAAAAGAAGCAAAACCTCAAGTTGATATTGTAAAATACCTATAAATAGTATTTTCTGCATTGAAAGACTGGGTAAATAATTAATGTTTTTTGGCTTTTTGGCAATCAAACCAAGAATTAAAACAAAATTATTTGGGTTTGTCTCATCAAAATGTTCTATTCTGTATGAAAGGAAACATTTAATTTACAGACATTTGGGAAGAAAAAGAGATGAAAAAGTAGTTTTAAAATACTTCTAGAAAATGCAGGATCCTTCCTTCTGAGAGCCCTGTCTTCAGGGCTCTTAGCCAGGTTCCTGCAGAGCCAAGTTCCCTCTGCCTGAGCAGACTTGAACTCCCCAAAGAGTGCCTTAGCAGTCAGGCCATTGCATAGTCTGTGCCAAGGGTAGTCTCTATGTCTTCTGTTGGTGATTTTCTCTTTGGCATAGCAAATAAACCCATGGGATACCAGCAATCCTCTCTGAAGTGATATGTTCCACAGTAAAAAAGCATGAGGAGGAGAGGGACTGAAACAGATGTTTTGTCAGCAGTAAATTATGTTCTGAGAAGGGCTCGCACTTCAGCAAGCGGAGAGGAAAGCAGAGCTTTACCCTGGCAGCTCAGGCACTATTCAGCACAGTGGGAGGCTTGGATCAGGTCACCACAGACCAGGGAGGGGAATGTATTTTGGTAACGCCTCACAGTCAAAGGTCTAAACCACTGAGTTACTTTGTCAATGAGGCAGTACTGCTTTTTCTTCAGGATGCAAGTTCCACTGCTCACTTCTTTTTCTTCAGTTAGAAAAGGTTGATGAGTTTAGAAAGATGTTATGTCCAATATATTTTTTTAGTGCCTAACTGACTCAGCAGAAAAATAAACAATTACCTTGTTCTACCACACCAGGTAAGGACTTATTGGGGCCCAGAGGAGACCACATGTTGTTTCGCAGCACTTGTGTCTTCTGCTTCCACACAGGAAATTTGTAGATTCTCCACATTGTCTCATTGTCTCTCTGAGAGACCACCTTGACTCCATAACAAGGAATGTGTGATAAAGCAGAGATGTGAACTGCTAGTGTTGCCATCTCTGCAGCCTTCTGCTATATGCTTCCCTCTATCATGTGATGTGACTTTTTCCCTCCCATTATTAAGGTGTAAGATGGGAAGAGGATGACATTTGTTACCTCCCTTCCATTCCAATCAGACATGCATGTTCCCCCTGGTGTAATGTTATATTCCCAGATTTTGACAGTACCAGAGAGCAGGAACTATGCCAGAACTCTGGGTGGCATAAGAACTGGGAAAGATGCTGTGTTTTCCCATTGGTACAGCAATTTCCAGACACTTCAGGACATGTGTTTTTGTGGAAGGTAAATTGACCCTTAAGTGTAACTCAGTTACATGATAAAGGATTAAAATTAGCTTTAATTCTCCTGTTAAATCTGGTAAATTTTGGTTAGCTCTGGCACGTATTTCGCCTTTTATGCTATTTCATGTATATAATGAGGGAAATGATACAAAGGCAAGTATTGGGCTGACTGGAAGGAGACCCTGAAAAATTCTGTTGAAACTTGTTCTCCCTTTGCAAGCAAGCAATGAAGATTTTCTTTGATGAATCCTTTTGGTGGAGCATGGCTACTTTTTGTTTTCTACATTGAACGGACTTGCACAGCTTCACCAACCCTGAATAATTTAATGATCCTAAGAATATTTTGAAAAGGATCTCTTTCTTTTCTCTATGATAACATTTTGTTCCTTTTCATTTTCATCCACTTTCTCATTCCTTTTTCCTTTCTATTTTTGCAATCTGCAGGGAGAAATTCTCTTCCAATCAGTGCATAAGGTCCGTGCACAGTCTCCTGCATTTAGACAGCAGTCAGCTGTTAAGAGCACCTGAGTGTGTACAGGTAGGAAGTAATGTGTTTGAAAAATGTATAAAATAGAAGTTGTTCTTTTGCTTTATTTTTATTAAGATGAGTAATACTTAGCTACAGCATTGACTCACAACTGCACAAAAAGCTGCAGAGAACTAATTTTCCCATGTTAGTGAATAGTATTCTGTGACCTTGTCAATAATTTCTCATTCATTCTCTTGATTCTATGTATTCCCTTCTTTTCAAAGCTTTCTTTTGCCTTTTCCCAAAGATCTTGCTTGTATGTCTCTTTCGTCTTTCTACTCTTAGGATTCTTTCTGCTTAAGGAAAGCAAGCAAGTTCAGTTTCACAGTCTATTTCTCATTTGATCCAAATGTAGATTATATGATATGTTTCAGATTAACTATGATTTTAATCTAATTTTTTCACTCAAAAAGTGAGAGTTTTAAGAAGTAGAGTGGTAGCTATCTGGGAAGAAGTTGAGGTACTGACACACTATTTTGATGAAGTCCAGAAAAGATTGCACAAAGTTATACAAATAAGAAAATGTCTTTGTAATAGGAATTAGGTCTGCTACCATGCACAGAAGGATGTCTGAAGTTCTAGCAGTGGCAATCTCTTTTTTTCCAGGGCACTGAACTTTTAAAAAATTATTTTAAAAATCAGGTAGTGAACTTTCTCACAAATACCTCTACTATCTGCTACTGCAGATATTTAGCTAGAAACTGTGATATGAAATTGAAATCTAGATCAAGTGTGGTTTAATGCAGATACCAACCTGGTACTTTTGGACAGAAAATGATCTGATGCTGTTCTTGGTCTTGCTTAGAGAAGAAAACATGTAATTTAACACTTCCTAGAAAAGATTTTTCTATTTTTATTGTGGTGAACCTAATGATAAATTTTCCCATTACAAGAACTTAGGGAAGATTCTTAGCTGGAAAGAAGTGTTTTAACTCTATTGTACTCAGTACAACTAACAACTTGTAGAAACTTAGAAGATGGATCAGTAAATTAATCAGATTTTCAGAAGAAACAAAAAACTGGTGCAGAATTTGGTCAAAAGATTGACTTATAAAGGGTCTTAACAGTAATAAAACTTTCTATTGAAATTAATCTAGGGAGAGAGTAAGATAATCCCCTGCCTGCAAACATGTCAGGAAACCTGCCCAAAGTTTGATGCTGCCAATTGGGCTGTGGCAACTTCTGTAGCTGGTTGCAACAGAGCAGGTAGAGTGTCCGAACCAAGCGCAAGCTGGAAAAATTGAAGGGAAAGGGTGAGAACAGATCACATTAGCATAGGAACCTCAGCAATGCAGAAGTCAGTACCAGTGAGGACAGTAGACAAGAAAGATGAAAACAGGAAATCACTCTTCTCTCCCTACATCTTTTCTGGGAAGATTCAGAGTAACTAAGTTTTGCAATGAGAGACAGATCACTCAGAATAAAAAACGGGGATGAGATGACCTGAAAGAGTTATGAAGCCATCAATTGCATCTGAAATAGACCCTGGAAAAGCAGATGGTTGAAATGAAACAAGCTGATAGGTGAGCTATCTAAATGATCTCTAAATGATTTTTAAGTGAGGCCTAGGGCTTGGAGTTAGAATGAAGGATTTGACCTCTGGTTTGGATTATATATAATAAAGTAGAAGGTGTTTATGCTGGAGAATCATGGTTATTTATGGCCACTGAGATTGTGTAGATTTTTAGAACCAAAAATGTTTTGAACTTAAGATACCAAACTTACTATACCAGTGTTGAACCACCAAAACCACAGTTCAACTGCATTTTAAGTGTAATATATATAAGAAGAGTTAATGTTGCACAAGGATATGTGAGGCATATGCCAAAAAAAAAAAGAAAACTTGAATTTTGTGTGGAGTAACCTACAAGGTAAACTAGACAAGATGTAACTGGTAGTGTAATACACAGGTAACATCTACATTACCCATGGTAATGGGTTTGTGGTATAACATGAGAAAGGTTTTTCTTGTGGCTTTTTTTTAAACTCCATAGATCAAATAGATACTCTAGTTGCCCAATTTTGTGCTAAAATTCTAGGAGGAATCAGCCTTAAAATGAAATGAGACCAGTTTAGGAAGGGAATTCCTTGAATATGTTTGAATTTCTTGAACTGGAAGAAGGTAAAAAGATCCATTGCTTCTTCTTCCGCAACAGGAGGAAAAAGGCTGGAACCTGGAGTGGAGGGAAGCCAGCAAGACATGAACACAATAAGACACAAAGTTAATTTAGAAAAGTAGAAAGGTATATTGAAACTAAATAGACAACACCCTCCTCTACAGGTGCTTGCGAAATTACATTTTCTGAAGTTTGAAGATCAGTGATCACATAGTATAGTCAAATTTTGTATCAGAATTTTCTCAGGGATTGCATGATAAGATTAGTCCTGAGCTCTGCGTTTTCTGGAAAAAGTTTAAAAAAGTCATTGTTAGGTAGAATGAAGTTTGAGACTAAGGAAAACCTGTTGCAGAGTTAGTTCACCTCCCCAGCAGAAGATATATTAAAGTGAGTTCATCAGCTGGAAAAGGCAGTACTGAGAAACAAAGGGCTTAGCTATTGGGTGTCAGATAGATAAGGCTCAGGACTGATGCTTAATATTTGGTGTTATTTGGTGTCTGTAATAAAAGTGTGAATAGTACAGAGTAGGTCTACTATTAAGTAGCAAGACAGACTGACCATGCTGTGGCAAGAGACAGAGTGACAGGCCTGACAAATTTTTATACATTCTCCATTTCTGACCTGTCCTTCCTTCCTTCATGGAAGTGAAATATTCAGTTCAGGCACTGAAGGGGAGAAATGGAGACTGGTGAGGAGGCAGGGGCATGGTGCAAGGCTATGTTGATGAAGACAGTGAGGAGGACTGTTTCTAAGTAAACCTTTTTTGGAGAACACAACTATTAGAAGTCTGCACTTGTGTGTGGCTTCTGTTCCTTAGATCTACCTCATTCTCACTTTGAAGACCTGGTTCTTAACTTAGTAATTTTTAATGTTCTTAGGCTATGTGTTTTTTTTTAAATTTTCTTAACAAATAACTTCAAATTACTTTAGAAGCAGTAAAAATATCAAAATAGTGTCATTTTAATTTTTTTTTTGACTAGTGAAGCTTGAATTTGATGTGTTTATAAAATGTTTCAGGCAGTGCAGTTTTTAAGCAAAAAGGCATACAAAATTGTTGATGGAGAACTTGATTCCATGGTAGAAGGCAAATTTTTTTTTTTTAATGCCCTTTCCATCCAAAAGGTTTGGACTCCTCTTGGCTGGAGGATCACAGTAATTGCAGCATGATGGGTAGGGTAAAAGTTAGGAGAATATATGTGAATGAAAGTAGACTCTGGAAGTACTAGCAGGATGTATTCTTGCTAATATAATGACTAAGACATTTGTACACTTGCAGTTGGACCACATACTTTTTGTGAAAATGATTAAATGTTATAGCGTTAACTTCACAAATTTTTTCTTGTTCTACTGCAGTAATTTTGGGTGCAGTATTTCTGAACTACAAGCAAGAAGCAATATTAGTTGCAGCCTTGTAACAAGAGGACATGGCTTGAACCCAGAACTGGTGAATTCCTTTGCCCCATAGAGTTATTAAGTCTCTGTACATAACTTTGCATCTTATTGATTCCTCTGAGCTAACATTTTAAAGTGTGAACTCTTACTATGGGAGATGCAGTCGGAAGGACCCAGAAGAAAGCAACCTAAATTAATTTTTTTTTCTTAGAACTAGTTGTTTAAATACCTAGTTGCTAAATATTTTAGCAAAATATAAGTATCAGGACTACTGTCCCTTTCTGAGTTTTCTTTTCCTTGACAGTTATATAGAGAAGTGGCTAATGAAAATGTTACAACCTGTCTAGCTTAATATTTGGGTGATACTTTTGCTCTGCTGACACCTGTAGCTATATGAAGAAAAACAAAGATTCAAAGACACTTTGGCAAAAATAGTATGTTAAAATCTATTAGAACTGGAAAGAACAAAGCTGGAGGGAAAAACACAAGTGTTTTATAACATGGTACATCCTTCTACCCGAGATATTCATCACTGCATAAGTAATTTAAAAACATGGGAGAAGTAGTAGTGAGTTAATATTTCCTGCTCTTTGTAGAGCGAGAGGATTTTAAAAAAATTATTTTAGACTAATAACATATTGTCTGTAGTCTAGTCAAACAAACATCCTGTTTGTTTTAATTAAAAAATTCAGCTCCTTTGAGCATTGTGCCACATGGCAATGGTACAGACATCCAAAGTCCAACTGTAGAGAAAGAATCTACTATAAAAATGCTTGGCAAATAACTGGGTCTTATTACTCAGTAAAAGCTATGGAGAAACACAAAAGTATGAGATGCTAACTTGAAAAGCTACCTAAAAACCACTGTAAAGGTTTCAACACTCCAGAAGACTTACCCCAAGCCTGCTTCCTGTTTAGAAAATTTACAAAGCTTATTTCCTAAGTGAAGAAAGGGTTTCAATAATTTTTCAAGTGTACTCTTGACAGCGACCTCCTTGAAGTATTTCCTGGATATGAAACCTTATCACAATTAATTCTACTTCTGTAATAGATCTGAAGCAGACAGCTGAGCCGGACTAGAGAATAATATCATTGCTAAGTTTAAAGACACCAAAAGTCCTTGTTATGAGTACTGGCTTGCAGTCATTAGTTGGAGCATTATTTGCATGAAACGTTTCTAACCCTGTATATCCATCAAATTAACTAGGCTGGTGATCTGGCCTAGGGAACGATTCCTTTATCTGTGTAAAACAGTTTTCTGTCCTTTGAAAGGGTGAAATATTTTGGGATTTTTTAATGTGTGTGGAAGTGGTAAGATGAAATAAATATTAAAATAGCCCTAAACCAGCTTTCACTCTCTGTCAGCTCCTGTGGCAGTTGGGCATAAAATGTTTTTACCAGTTTTTTTGAGGTAGGCCAGATGTGACCTTCTCTTTGAAGAGAAGGTTGATGCTGGTGGAAGAGTCCGAAAAAGCCAGCATGAAATTTCGTGTGTGCAGACAAGGGCCAAGGACAGCAAAGGAAAGAGTGAGGCAAGATGTAATAAGGGAAACTTTTGCTGGTCCAGGTCTGGATTTGCAGCAAACTCCAGGAGACCTTGAGGGGCTAGGGGCCCAGGCTGAGAAAGGACAGAGCTCTGAGAAATCTCTGTTTAGTGCCAAGAAGCTTTTGGAAGTTTTGAATCTTTGGCCCAGATCTCCACCTGGTGTTAATTCTACTGAAATCAAAGGAATTATGCAAGGATCTGGGACTGCATGTGAGAAAGTTTTATAGCTGTATTCTTGAAAATGAGCATAAGTTCACAGAAATAAAGCATGTCTAGATAAATAGATAACTATAAGCAGCTAGTTGTTGTATTGTACCATAATGTTTACTGTTGCTTGATGTTGTCAGGGTAACTTTTAATTAAGTACCTCTGAATTCCCTCTAACCTTTACCTTATTCTCAGTTGGGTGGAGATAAAACTTCTATTATTGCGTATGTGTCAATCATTGCAGGCATAGGAGAGAAGAAACTGCTAGATAGAGCACCTGTGAGTGTATCAGTACTTTCACTGTTTGTTAGTGTTAGATCTTTGCATACGGCTGTTCATTTATCCAAAGGAACATGTGAAAAATACAATAATACATTAAATTGGTGACTTATTCTTATATATACATAAAAATATACAATGGAGCTTTCCTGAATTTGTGTTATTTGCTGTATATTTTTAAACTTTTGTTGTCTCTTTTCACTCCTGCTGGCTCTTTCTTACCATACATAGCAAACAGAACACACTTTGTGTTTGTTACATTTATAAAAAGAATTTGCATTGGTATTATTATGTTCTAGAAACAGCTCAAGGTGTTGGGTTATTTTTATTTGGTGTGGGGTTTTTTAAATTATTTTTTTGTTTTTTTGTTTGTTTGTTTTTGCCACTAGTAACATTAAATTTTGGTTACACCATTCTGTGGATGCCTTCTAAAGCATGCCTTGGATCTTGACTTTGTCTTGTCTTTTATTGGGTCTTTATATATGCTCTTTCTCTTTTTCTCCTCTCTATATAAACCATTCAGATGCTTTATAGATTAACATTATACAAGTCAAAATGTTTACATATGTGAAAACTTCACCTTCTGGTGAAGTTTGTTTACTAACAGTGTCAGAGTTAAATTTTGCCACTATGTTCTACTAAATTACTTTGATTTTTGATAGTAAGAAAGTTGTAAATAGAGGCATTATCATTAAATTTTTGTAAAGGCATGTTTTCTCAAGGCTAGAATGCTATCAGGAAGGAAATTACACAACACTTCAAGGGTGATTCTCAAGCTTAATTATTCCATTACCCTATTTCTAATAGATCACTAATGTCTCCATTCTTCTCATCTTGTATTGCATAGAAACAAAGCAGTGAGGCCTATGCTACAGTCAGAAAA
The DNA here is from genome assembly GCA_013400755.1 of Pelecanoides urinatrix. Lineage (NCBI taxonomy): Eukaryota > Metazoa > Chordata > Aves > Procellariiformes > Procellariidae > Pelecanoides > Pelecanoides urinatrix. The sequence goes on from VZTQ01015701.1 coordinate 102,904, forward strand.
TGGTGGCATTTGACTTATTGAAAATTGGCCTAAATGCTAGTATCTTTGATAAAATTGGGAAATACAATATGGGATGTAAAATTCCCAAGACACAGTATTGAAATATTCATCTACTTTAGACATTTCTAGTGTTTGTGGTGAAATTACGTGGTATTACTGCTAGGCAAGAAAGCACTCGTATTTATCTTATCTACATTTTTTAACTTCTGCAGACTGAGTGATTCAAATGTCAGTCAAAGATGTTTAGGTGCTGCTTGTGATAGTTAAGAATAGCAGAAACTCTTATGGTATTTATTTACATATGTAAGGAACAGAAGTTAAGTGGTTATACAAAGAATGCTGGGTCCTTCAAGGGAGCAGTGTCTGTGATGGATTTCCTAGGGGGCTGCCAGCTAACCAGACTGACTTGAATGAAAACCTGTATTGAAGAAGCATACTTGGCTGCGATTCTTGTGATTGTGCATGGGCTGCATTTTTGAGATGGTGGGAAGACGGGTGTTGTGTGAGCAGCAGAGCAGGTTACACACCCCAAAGAACTTGCATGGCTTTTTGTTGCAGAACTTTTAAGCAGCTCTATAGACAACAGACAACATCTCTATACCTTGTATACTGTACTACAACAATATTTTTGTTTTATCTTGGAATGCCAGTTCACGAGGGTCAGAATGCAGATAATCAGCTTAGGTTGTCATTTTTTGAACAGAAAATAGTCAGATTTGATTTTTGGAGCATCAGCACTGGAGAATTTCACCTTGGGCGGCGCTCTGGAGTCAAAGGAGAAACATTTCAACTACACATGTAACGTTATCCCTACCTCTTCTATCTGCTCATATCTTCCTGTTCTTAGCACTGCAGTTTGATAAATGCTCAGATATTGTAACAGCAGCAGGAATTGAAGAAAAGTGCAATATAGAATGAACTGGGTGTACAGTTTAAAAGAAGAACAGAGCATATTTATAATATGAATTGTGGGAAGAAAATCTTAGTCCATCTTTCTGTGTTCTGTTCTTTTTTGGATTTTATGTAAACTAAGAACCATGTAAATAAAAATGTGATCTTAAAAATTAAGTGGAAAAATAATAGAGTTCTTTGAGGTTAGCAAAATCCCTCTTCTCCATATAAGCATGTATATTTATTTATTTGGTGATCCTCAGAAAGAACTATTTTTCTAGTCCTTTAGAACTTATGTCATTAGTGTTTCACCGGGCAGGGTACAAGGTACCATGTATTGCAAATAACAAATAACTTACATGGGAATTAGTATCTGACTTTAGAACTTTTATTTTCTCATGCTAAAAACGTAGGATATTGCCACCAGAATTGAACTTAGCTACTATTAGAAGAAAATTTCCCTAAGGGCAGAAATATTATATACCCATTTATGTGCATGTAAACACATGCTGTGGCTGGAGGTTTTAGAATATTCAGCTGAGAGTTAAACTTTCAGGTATGGAATACGAAACAAAGGTGAACAACGAAAACTTGTGATTGTTTCAGCTTGAAATTATGCAGGTTAGTCTTGTTATGCTAGCTTAAGTCACTGGCTATCTGAGGCATTCTATTATTACATATGAAAAAACCCTAAATAAATCCGCAAATTATTGTCTAGCTAGAAGGACCAGCTATTTTCTATGTTCTTTGCCCATCAGCAGTAATGTACAAGTTCTGGAGAAAAGACTCACTCTATAGCCTATGCTTTTGCATTTTGTCTGTCTTCTCAAAGAACTGTGAAATTTACAATTTTGAAAGTCTTGTCATTATCATTTGAAAGTTTTACATTACCAAAATGTAAAAAAAATCTCAAGACTCAGTTAAGTGATATTGACATTCTCCTTTAAAACAGGAAATTAAAATGGCATATGCAAATTGTTCAAGGAGCTGTGTGTACTTAAAAACATCCAGTTTAGTGCTGTGTGGATATTTTAAGTAAGTAAAACTGGCATATACATATCAAGATTTGGGTTTGTTTTGGTGTTTTACATCAGTCTTCTAAAGTATCCAGAGGTTCAGAGCATGCAAAAAGTACAATTTTCTCAGGCACTGCAGAACAAAGAAATAAATTGATGGCTTTCCTATTATATGTTATAATATTTAACAGTATCTTTTCCTGTAATTTCCTTCATTAATGTAACAAAAACCGTGAGTGTTATCAGTCACAGTAGATTTGGAAACCTGAAACAATGCGAGTGAAGACTTTCTTATATCACAGCTTTCTAAGACATTAATAAAATAGTAAAATGATAAAAATTTACATAGCTTTCCCCAAATGAAGAGTCGTCTTAAAAGAAATACTGTCGGTGGGTAAATCCAGAAAGGCCACACAGAATTGTGTAGTACTATCTGTTTAGAGGAGGTCTTTATAATAAACTACAATCTCTATAAAAGGCTGCAAGTCTCAACAAAAATGTTGCAAAACTCATAACAGTTTGGTTTTCCCTGGCCCTTTCCTTTCCATCAATTAATATTTACAAAGCATATGCTCTAGAATTACGCTTGCTGTTCAGTTTTGTACCCACTAAGGAATTAGCAGTGCTATTGAAAACAAAGATATAGCATTATGTAGTCTTCTTCTAGATAGAACTTAGCTAGATTTCATTAGGGCAAGCACAGGTATCCTGATGATGGCAGTACCACTAAGAATATAAAGGCATGTGTTTGTGAATATGATCTTCCACAAGTATTCTCTTTCACAAGCTGTTGCTCAGGCAGGAGTAGTTCTTTGGTGTTTTCATATATACTGGATAGCTATCTTTGGAAATGAGGTAGTGCAATCAAGACGGGTGCGTGTGCTGAGGGCACTGATACTGTTCTGCTTTCGTTTGCTTATTCTTTGCAACCTCTGGATGCTATTTTTCCAATACCAGTTCTCTTCTGCTCAGTCCACTGCTACAAACTTGCAGCTCTGTCTTCCTGGATAAGGGTATGTCTGCAACTGCTGAGTATTTCTTGCTTTCCATTAGTTACAAGTCTATCTGGAATGTCTACCTCACAAGAACAAATCAGATGAATTACGGTTTTCAGGTGTAGTGGCAGTGTCTATATTAGTGAAAGGAGAGTTGGAAAGGGGAGGGGAAAGAGAAAGGGCAGAAAGTGAAAGATGGGAGAGTAATTATGATGGAAGCAATACTGGCTGTGCTAATAGGTGGTATTGACACAGAAAGGGGAACACCAGCGCTGTGCAAGTTTAGGCTGGAAATGGATAGAAAGGATCCAACCTTTAGAGGATTAAGATTCTTGAATGACCTTCTGATAAAAATAGCGGGGGCAATGAGTAACTTCTAAGATGAGGTTCAGTAAGCCTATGAAAAGGATTAGGTGATAATAGGGGAGTGGAGTTGATGACCCAAGAGATTAATTCATTCCCATTGCCTCTCACACTTTTTTCAAGGGATAGTGACTGAAGATCGAGTGCATCGCTGAGACTCATTTTGTTTTTAAAAGTAAATGTCATGTTCAGCCATTATCACAGTAGACTTTCTTAAAAATACTCTTGGAAGGGAGAAGTGCTTTCAATGTCTTAAAATGCTCTTCCTATAGTGCAGATTAATCTGATCTTGATTAATCACATCTTTTGCACTCCCTAGAGAGTTAGCAGAGAGAAGGTAAGCATAGATAAATTGAAAGAGCTGATTTCAGCACTAATTTCCCACATGTATGGAGGAATTAGGTGTACGTACAGACCTCAGTAAGGAGGTCAGAGTAAAGCAATCCCATCAGCTATAAAACAACAGAAAATACTTTTTTCTTTCTTGTAATTGTGGCATCATTTTGAACAATAATAGACTGTTTCATGCCAGCAAGTGTGAGAGCAGTATTCCTTTGATGTAATATTATTTTGTCTTTGATGTGGGACATCACACTCATTGTAAAACATAGGAGTCTGCTCATGCACCTTTTCAAGGAGCAAAGCTCCTTGTTTCTCAAGTTGTTTTACTTAAGAAATACAGAATAAGAAATAAGAAATCCTTCTTAAGAAATACAGAAATGTCTCTCCATACAATATTTTAAATGAATAAAAGATGTTTAAATAGCTTACAATTTTATTGGTGCTTGCAACTGTCAGGAATACTGGGTAAATTTTGACCTGTCCATTTGTTATCCAATTTTTTATTCCTTGCATCTTGCAAATATTACATCAGCCCATTACCTCATCTTCTTCCTTATGACTCCTTACATACATCTGCAAGGTCTTGATCAAATGTAATTCTTTATTTAGTAAAACCAAATGTTAATCTTCTCCACTGAACTTCACAGTGGATAGTCTGTTTGCGCACAACCTTTTTTTTTTTTTTTGTTTTGTTTTGTTTGATTGCCAGAATAAGGAGGTTTCTAATGCAAAGCACTGAAATGTGTAGTAAGAAAAATCTCAGATTAATCTAACATTGAAGAGTCTGTGGCTGGAGCAATGACACACTTATGCTTGACTGGAAGGTGAAGAGTTGTTTAACACAGGCTTCATTATATAAGCAAATATTCTTCCTGATTCAGTGGGATACTTAGTTTAATATTAAGGACATACATAAGCATATACAAGATCAAAAGACTCATTATGTTAAAGAATCCTTATCTTCTGCCTACATCTTTTTGTTCTATGGTTACCTACTTTTTGAGCAGTCTCTGAATTAAGATAGGAATCCTGTGTGGCACTGTTTTATATTTTAATTATATGGCAATCCACTTCTCAGTGATTTGCAGTTATCTGAAAAAAGCACGCATAGGCACACGTACACAAAATTTGGAGTGGAATATGGAATTTTTTTTTAATCCATGCATTTTCACTCTGACTGTTAGACAGGGAAGCCAGTGAGCAGGGTTGGATGGAAAGACTACCTTTAAAATTGCTTACAACCCATAAGATGAATACATTGTAACTAAGTTGGTGTGTATCTAAATAACTAAAATAGTGTGTTTTTGTCAATGAACTTTTTTCCCCAAGCTGATCTATTTACATATACACACACACAGATGGAAAGGCTGGGAATTAATGAAGTTAAAACTGCCTTCAATTTGTTAGAAATTACTAACTTGATTTACATTAATGGAAAGAAAAATCCGGAAGTATCTGCTTGACTGAGACTTTGTATAATTCAGATTTTCTTGTTAATTTTTTCTGCCAACTGTTTATGGGGTAATATTTTTGTCATTTTGAAGAATTGACTTTGTACAGGCTGCCTTTTTGAGAACTTGAAGGTCGTTCAGTCTTTGCCACAGCCCAGTTTATGCCATAAAGATAATTTATTTTGTTTTTCATTTTAAAACACAAGCACACATACATGCTGTCTTGCACACCACTAGCTTTAGATACAGCAGAGAATGCTATAAAACTTGTTGGATAATTCTGATCCTGATGACTTAACAAAAAGATCTTCAGAATTTAGAACATTTTGGTGATTTTTTCAAGTTATTTTTAAGCTCTTATTTCTAAAACTTGATTTACTACCATGTTTTGTGTGTCCATGTGTATTTAAGGATGCTAACCTACCTGAGCTGTCTATGAATAAGCTAATATGGTATTGTTTAACCAGAGCAGCAAAGAGCTCAGTTCAAGCTGGTGAACCTTAGTTACTTTGATTACACCCACTACAACATCTCTGTGTGCTTCAGTGAACAGAGTTATCATAGTTTCTTTTTATTATAACATAAAACAGTGATATCTAGAAGGTGTTGCAGAGTTATAGTAGATGGGATTTTGAACACCTTTGACTGGTTTGTGTCTTCTGCTTCCCTGCTGGTTGTGGGTAACAAGCCTGAAAATGCTTGTGGGAAGCATAAGCATCTCTCTGTACTAATGTTTTTGCCCTTGCAAACCTTGCCCTTCTCATATGACATGCATTGTGGAGGGTGCTGAGAAACAGGGATCAGTCATGGCCTTCTCTGCACCTGGAGATAGCCCAGACAGGACTGGCCATCTGGCTAGTGAAACCAACAGAGAAATGGGTGGTTTCTTATTCTGGGTTTAACTAGTGGAATGGCAGGTTATATTTAGCACTTTGAGGTACGGCAAAACATTCCAACTTGTCTATATTAGGCAACATTATATTGTGCTTGATCCAACAGCCCAAAGGAGGTGAGGCTGCTGCAGCTTTATGTCCCCAGGTTCAGCCAGCAGCGAGGCTGAAAACATCTTCCCACTACGTGCGTGCACACAGACCCGATATATACACCACACATACGCAGATATACAAGTCTGTCCACACATATCATAGACATATACACTGAGCACTCACATGAACTCAAACCACACCGATGGCTGCATCCTGCTCCCCCCTCTGGCTGAGCAGGATGGGGGTGCCTTGGTGAGAATATATATAGATACAGTGTGGACCCCTCCACTAGCTGCCCCTGGATCCCAGTCTCCCCACTTGCTGGCATCTGGGCATACAAGCCCTGAGGCTGCAGGCCCACTCCTGTTGCTGGTACAGATCATCTTACTCCCCCACTGCCTTGCTCCAAGATGGCCAGGACTCCCCTTGTCCCCGCATCAGCAAGTTCCTCTCCTGCAACAGCCCTGGGAAGGGCTCAGACAGGGTGTCGCTCCTTCTGAGAACCTTGGGTTCCCACCTGCCTTTGTGTCTCTGCACTCCTCTGGGCTTGCGCAGGTGGGCCTTTGGGGGACTGATGGCTCCGGTGCAGATGGGCCTGGGATTAATCTGGCAGGTTGTTACTTGAGCTCCCCCTCCTGCCATTGCCTCTGTGCTCCTTTGTGGGCATGCAGACCAGCTTTTACCACATAACCTAACAGTCTCTCCTGTTCTTTTCCCCACAGTTTGCCATCCCTAAGCAGTCCCTAAGTGGTACAGTTTATGAACCTTTGTGGTTTTCAGTCAGAAACTGAGCCCAGGTTAGTTAGATACACCAAATCCAGAGAGCGACAGCTCGAAATATGGGCCATGTGCAGTTCAGTTCCTCCTGTTTTGGGGGCAGGAAGTTCTTAGGTGGAAAGCAACAGACACTGTGGTTGAATGTGACCATTGAAGTTCCATGTGTGCCTGAGTCACCCACTGAGAAATACTGATAATGGACCACAACAAAAAACCTTTTTTCTAGCCAAAGGAGCGCTACTCTCACACAGGACATAAAGGTCACTTCAGCCTCCATCCAGCTGGGGAGCATTATCCCCTCTGCAACAATTTTAAAAACACACAGAAGCATGGCAACATTTTTGCCAGCTTGAGTGCCAGTGAGGAGGACTGACAGGTGGAAAAATTGCCCTATGACAATGTGAGGGTGCAAGGTGTGGAAAGCATTTCTGGTGTGACCTCCGGATGCTAACCAAAGTGGGCTGATGAATGAGTGGAACTGACTGTGGAAAATGTGTCATAGGTGCATTTACTGGCTACTTAGTCTACTGCATCCCCTCTCATTCTCCACCTCTGTGCTTTACATTTAAATCTTCCCCTACAAGGTATGGCAATCACTGTGTATATTAATGTCTGGTCAGATTAATGTGATTCACTAAATTAATGCCAACTAAACCGTTTGATTGTGGCCACATTTTAATTTCCTTTTTTTTTTTTTTTCCTTTTTTTTTGTAAAACTGTGTCTTTAGGCAAAAAGAATCCCAATAGCTACGGTCACTGTTAAGGTTCTCTTCTCCACCATCTGTGGCTTTTAGCTTGTGCAATCCTGCGTTTACCCTGCGTGTCCTGCCTCCTTTTTTTGCCAAAACCTTGCCACTTCTTTTCTCCAAAGGCAGAACGGTGTCTATAACTGTGTCAAGCTCATCTTTGGGTGGCTGAAGCAGGAAGAACTCAGAGAAGCTTTGACCACAGGTGAAAGTTGCTCTCCCTGACCCTAGGTGCAGCGCATTACACTACATGAACTCTTTTGAGAAACATATATTCACTTCCTGCAATACATTTATGTGTTTTTTGTGACTTTCTTCTCTTTGCTGTCACTTATCATATACATTGTAGAACCTGATAAATTACTGTGTCTGATTAATATATGTTTTCCAGAAGGAAAAATCTATGTTGCTCTTTATTTGAATTCTCATGCATTGTCCTTAAACTGAATAATGACATCAAGCATGTCAGCACAATAAGAGGTGTATGATTTGTGTCCTCTCTATAATAGCAAATAACAAATATTAGAAGAACATGTTAAAAAAAAAATAATCAAATGAATCTCTAACACTTGTCTGTAGTCCTAGGAAAGACCATCCTTTTTCATGGTCATGTTTTGGAGCCCTGTTTAACTTTCCATATTGTGCCTGCAGACAAAAGGTAATGTAGTACTTTCTTTTAACGGTATGCGTTGATGGAATTCCAGTGCATAAGTCTCCCTCCCCCATCGGTTTTATAGCTGTACAGAAGTATTGTATTTCTCAATGATGGAGTTATCCCTAATTCGTAAAAGCCAAAAGAGATCCATAGCCAAAGCTGTAATTCAGTGGTCTGAGCAGGAAGACATTCATGTGAGATCAGTTACAAAGAAGAATCATGGTGGAAAGTCAGATCAAATCATTACAGTCTTTCAAATAATAAAACAAAAAGGCTTCAAACTTCATGATGATTCCTAATTCCACAGACACTTTTTAGAGCTAAATCTGTTTTCCTTAGTCATGAATAAACCCACAGAAAGTAAGGAAGTCTTGCAAGAGAAGCAGACTTTAACTCATAATCTTATACTATCATTTCTATAGAGAAAATAGGGAGAGAACATGATTAACTTGCTGCAGGCTGAATAGGTGGAAATACAGCAAAAAAAAAAACCAAAAATTTCCTAGTTTTGCTTTTGATGGTAGCAAGCATGATTTTGCTTTTTTAATTTTTATTTTCCACTATGAAAGTAACACTTATGACTTGGTATAAAGGAAATCAGGGAATGCATTTCTGAATATATACCAATAAAGATGTTATTCCTGCAGTAAAGCTGCTTTTGCTCTGAAGAGTGGCATTTACTAAAGAAAATATTACTGTTTCAAATATTTTTGTGTATTTCCAGAGGTATATATGTGACTAAGGTTGATTATGAAGATAAAATTATCCATTTTTGGTCAGAAGCTCATATCCAAATTTTCATATAGACTTTTTCATTTTTTCCTTTGTGTTTGAAGATGATTTTCTTAATATCCTCACATAACACAGATCAGAGGGGATTTGGCTCTATTAAAGGAGATCTTTAGAATGAAATCAGCTGTGGAATGTTTTACAAATGTGGTTCAATAAACTCCATAAAATTTCAAAAAGAAAATGGTGCATTGAGGAGTATCTGGGGAATTAGCATAAATACAATGTTTCACTTGGATTCATACAAGAAAGACCTCTGGGAGAATAAAACATTTTTCAAATAACCTATGAAAAAAACATATCTCTTTCTAGGGTCCTAAAGAACAAAATTTGCATATTAATAGAAGATTAAAGTGCCCATCAAGTATACTTTAACTGTTGCTTTCTCTTGTCTATTTTGCTTTTCACATAAACATCCTTCATAATAAAAAGAGACTCCTGCATCTCCAGTTATTGCGTTGAATCACTAAAGTTTCATATTACAATAGCACACAGAATTTTTATGTTTGAAGCTTTTCTGAGAAGTGCTTCCTGGATTCTCTGTCAACTGATTTTCTCCTCTCTTTGTTCTTCAAGTTTTACCTGACCCTGAACTTTTTAACAGGGTCTGAGCATTTTTTTAAGGCTAATTTCTAAGTGGTTTTGGGTCCCATCACAGTCATGCTTTTAGATATGAATCTTACAGGTCTATTAAATTTTAAATTTTATATTCAACAATTAAAAAGCACCTGAAGTGAAAATCTGTTGTTTGGCTAGGTCCAAAAGGACTGTTCTGTTCTGGAGGGCCCAACCAACAGTAAAACCCACAGTGTTTAAGCAAACTAAAGTAAGAAAGTGTGGAGTAGATTAGTGGAAACTTGGGCATGAAAAGGTAGAGCAGATAATATTTTCAAAGCTAAGTATGCTGAATTTTAGAGAGCTGTTAATGTTGCTGTGTACTTCACTGTGAATAGGACAATTATATATAAAGGGATTTAAAAAATTATTTACAATAATTACTGTAAGTTTAAGTGCTTCTACAATTAAAACTTCATCTTAACTCAAAGAAATATGTCAGTGAGAGAGACATCATGTAATGGTGTTCTTAATGGATCTCTGTACACAGGATGAGACAGCTGTTCAAACAGGCCTATCTTTTCTCAAGGCAGATATTGACTTTAAAAACTACTCTCAACTTATGAGTAAACAATGTTGCTCAAATAAAAACAGAAATGACTGAAGCTTCGATTTCTAAGTTACATAATTCCTAAATTCTTTAAATCTGCATACTATTTGGTTCTTACAATCTGTAAAGTGTATTTCTTGTTAGCAAGACAGACTAAAACTGAGCATCTTTAAGCAAGGATGTCTATATAAAGCTGTTTGTTGTCCCAAATGACACATTGATCCATTTCATGGCAGTCTATCTTTCACTGCACAGTGTTAAAATAAGCTTTGGGGTGGCAGGAAGTCCTTCAGTTTCCGTAAACACAGCATACAGTGCAGCTCCCAAAGTTTGAGCTTCATTACAGGATCAAAATGTTCCCCAGTCTTGCCCAGTTGTACAAGCCAGAGCAGTCTCTTGTCACCCACTGATGATGGTTTTCTGCAGTAGCAGAACTTTCATTCCCATGCTCAGTGCATTTTTCTCTAGTCCTTGAACTTACTCTTCTCAATCTCCTGTTTGCAGCTGTTCCTAGGGAATCCACAAGTCTTTTCTTGATATCCTTCTGACTTTGCATTGACTCTTCCTACCTCTAAGTGAGAAGGGCACCGTTTTTTGCTAATTCTTTCTGAGCTCACTTGCTTAGCTTTCCCATCAAAGGAGTCACAGTAGACATGGTGTACAGACAGAAATTGTTCCAGGTAACTCTTATAGTCCCACGAGTGCAGTTGCAGGCATGACGGATGAATGGAAGTGCAAAGTCAGGATTTTTACAGCAAGACTAGGATGGCTTGTTCTCCAGGGACTATGGTTGTGGTGAAGGGCATTATGCAAGTCTAGCTATTTTATGGGTTTTTTGGAAGTCATCAGTGCAGTTTCTGTCACATTGATGCCAGTTCTGCAAATTAGACAGTAAAGGAACAACACACCTAGCCAAGACAACATCAGTTGTTTTCTTGCTACTTGTACTTCATTGTCTGAATTAAATTGAGATCAAGACCTCAGAGACAGAATGTGGAAAAAAGTGTGCAGAAAATTTCCAATAACAATCTCTTGAATTTAATGACAAGAGAGATTCTTGAAATAAATTACTATAAAACCAAGTCCCAGCCCTTCACTTTGCAGCTGTACTTTTAAGGGAAGCTGAGTACCCCGAAAGGTGATTGGTGGAGTCCTTTTTGCTTTGAAGTAGATAGGAGCTTTATGAGAGGCAAAAATACACTTAATTGCCATACCTATGCCAACAGTGTGTACTAGAGGGAGACTGTGTGTTCTGCCAAGACAGCTGTTTATGCCATAGCATTGGCTCTATGTGAAAATGATCAGTCATCAAATCTGTGGGTACTGGATGTATTCACTAATGTTTCTTGTTCTCTTTTTCTGAATGGATTTGCAAGCTGGGCTCTGAGGCAAGGTTGCAGGTCTGGAAACCTGCCTTTGTTTACTTTCCAGCCGATGAAATCGTAGTCTCCCAGCAAATGTGTTATGGTTAATTAGGTGACGTTGCTTAAAGAGGTAACCTGCTATGAACTTCTACAATAATGAAAGGGCCTTTGTTCCTCATAGGATTATTTAAGGTTTTATTGCTTTAATGAAAATAAAATCTGTTGGTACAAGTTAATGAGAGGGCCTCAGTCTTATTTTTGGTGAAATGTGCAGATAGGTACCAAATTACACAGAAGAGACTCCATGAGAAACATCAGCTGTAAGGAAAATCCCAAAAGTGCTTTATCAGAAGAGTTATATGTGATTGCTGTGTGGGTATACGATAAAAAATCAGAGCCAGCTTTCTACAACTCATTTTGTTTCCCTTTGAATTCTTTTTAGATTCCAAAGAGGAGTGATGAAAACCCGTGATAAAAAAGTATTTCCAAATTTTGGTCCACTCATTCAAGCCAAGACAGACTGTCTGACACACCAGCGCATTCTGTCTCAACAGATCTCTGTTTTTTCTCTTTGTGCTGCTTCTAAACTGCAGGGCATTTAGGTAGACTGAATTCCTAGTCCTACCAACAAGCAGTTCTCCTGTATGTTTGTGTTATATTTACATGACAACATTATTTTTAACAAAACACCACAGACTTTGTTGGAAAGTGTCTCACTAGCAGATCAGAAAAGAATCCCTGCCCCATGGAGCTGTCAGTCTGACTGCTCTCTTGTGTAAAGCTGGTGGCATAAATGTTCTAGAGAAGTCAATATGAATGAAGATCTATTATTAGGCTTTTAAACAGGGAGTTAATGGATTGGTCAAGGAAAGGGAAGAAGAAAGACAGTATGAGGTAACTAAAACTAAAGTATTCAGATTGTATAGATATTTTGTTTCTGGGTTTGTTTGGTCTTTTAAATGCGCAATAGTTTTTATAGGTAATGACTGTAATTTTTATAATAAATATATATTTTATTATTATAGCCTTCTCTGAATAGTATGGCTGTGATCAATAAAGAATGAGAGTACATGAATTCATAATAGTAATCATCAAACTTCCTTGACATAAAGACAATCTCTATTTTTATGAGGTTCTGGTAAATATTTGATAAAGGCCACAACAGTTTCTAGTAGATGATCACAGAATCTGTGAAAGAGGCTCCTCTTGTCTGTTCTCACTTCTGACTGGGGCATAATCACAGCATTTGCATCCCTTGAAAGTTACCCTGTCCTGCCCCTCAGAAGGATAACCACCCAGCTAAGCTGGAGTATTTGGCTGGTGATGAGGAGACATCAGTTAATAATTTTCAGTTATTTATTCCTGTACTAAAAAAGGTATTCCAGCTTTGCCAGTGAATATGCCAAAAGAAAAACTGTGGAAAAGCATCATTTTGGGCAGGGGAGCTTTATACTTCCTATAAGCAGGCTTGCTTTTAACAGTTTTAGACCCTGACTTCAGGAAACACCTTTTTCTATACGTAGGCACTTGCTGACAGAATCTGTTGCTATGAGATATTCTGATGTTCTCTAAGCACAGGCTTTAGCAAAAAGGTAGATGAAGCCCTGATTTGACTGAGGGGCCCCTTAGGCAGGAGTACTGCTGTGATAACATTGCTTGACGCAGAAGCATGAGCCATAGCAGCTGGTGGTAATGGGTGAAGAGGTGGCTAGCGGCCACCCACTGCCTTCAGAAAATCCAGTTCTGCAATTTTCTGAAGACTGAGAGTTTTAATTTCCACATCTTCAGTGAAAAAAGTGGTAATGACAGAACCTTACCAGTATAAAATATCGTCAGTAAACTCTGTTACCTGTATCACATGCGGTAGAGTCACTTAGTCATATAGTCTAAACTTGTTATTTAATGTTTTTGCATGCTAGAAACTATTATATTATAATATTTTTTTTCATTCTCAACAACAACAACAACAACCAAAAAAACCCAAATCAAAAGTAAACTTTATTATGTGTCAGAACATATATGACTCAGGCAGTTTTTTGAGAAAATTACTACAATATTTTATTCAAGAATGTTAAGCTGGTAGATTTAACTCTGTGGTTCAGAAATCTGTACAAGTAAGGGTCAGAGCAGAAGTCAGACTCCTATCTACTATTACTTATATAGTGCTAATTATAACTAGATGATTGTTGTCTTTAAAGTTAAAAGTAGAATGGAATCTTGCATATATTCACCTCATGATTTGAGTGGCTCTAAGTACTTTGTAAGCCTTATTTAATTAAGCTTGCATTACTCTTCAGATAAAGGACAAGAGGAATTTTTATCTCCTGTACAACTAGCTTAAACTGTATAAAAAAATCTTCATGTTTTGTTTTTGTGTTAAACAGCTTCTAACATTATGAACAATTGCTGAAGGTGTAATCCATTTGTACAGTTGCTTTAGCATTGGCTTTTTATGGAGTGTCTTGGAATAATTTAAGAACAAACATATACAAATATACTACAAAAGAGGTCTATTGTAGTTTGAATGTAAAGTTTTTCTTTAAATTCTTTCTTCAGAGCCACCTGTGTAACCAAGCTCTTGACTCCCAAGTACAAACTTAGCAGCTACTCTAATAAACCAAAGCACAGTATGTGTTGGATAATGATAGACCAATTGGAAGTATTTAACTTTTATTTTGGAGTAGAAAAGATTAATGGTTCATCATGGTATCTTAAGATGCACATTCCAGCTAGTACTGCTGAAGTCTTCACCTATCAACAGGATGCAGGTAGAGTAAAAGAGGGGAATAACACTATTACTAACTGGTCTAAGGCACTAAAAGAGAGGGATCCAATCAATTACTCAGCAATTTTTTCCAGAGGATTTTCCAGGTGAGAATTTTATAATTATTTAAGTATTTGCTGCATCGAAGATCTATCAGAAATATCTAAATCTAACTGTGCAACCTTAGGGAACAAAGTCATTAACTTTAGATGTTGATCACTTTCCTATAGAAGTGATTATTTTTGATTTATACAGCCTCTGATGGTAGCTCTGTTAAAGCTTCTGAGTAATCTAATAAAGACTACACAGTACTCTACTCTTTACATCTTCTTCAGTAGCTGTATATGGACATCTTTGTTTACGATTCAGGAAATGAGCTAAAATGTTCTTTGGTTCACCTGTGTTCACAAAATGTATTTTGTGATATTAATAGCCTCCTATACATTAATAATGTAAGCAGTAAATCCAGTGCATTACTATAATGCTTTTTGTGGATCCAGAAGACTTTCTCCTCAGAGCTCTCTGTCACGCCATCTTCATTCCTAGCTTCTCATTTAGATCTCATACTGTTGTGTATGTTTGGTTTTGACTAAGATGCCACAGTAATGAATATTAGTATGTGAGGTAACTCAGATTTCTTTAGCATTTTTAAAATAAAATCTTAAAAGTTCAAGGGCACAAAACACATAGAAAGGCTTCACTTTTGGTGAGCATTTGCTGAAATATACTGTACGTTACATATTTAGTTTCACAGATCATTATGGATTTATTTGGATTTATCTCTTTGTACAATATTCTGCCTTAACAGAAAGTTTTCACTGAAAGGATTTTTAAGATTTTAATTTTAGAAAATGCTCCATTGCACTCTTAGTAGACAATAAGGACTCTGTGTGTATGAATGTACACGTTTCACATTGTGAACTCAGAAATGAGAAAAGTAAAATTTCATGCCACATGAAACAGAAAAATCAATAAATCTTGTTCTAATTGTACTTTTCTCAATTTTACTTTCTCTCTCCTACTAACAACCTAATCACTAATATAGCACACATTGCAATGACAATACATTGGCAAATACTTCAGAGGGAGGCCATTTATTTTTGCACGTATAAAACCCATTCGATATCAATGTAACGAGATGTAACAAGACAGCAAGACTGAGTCATAAAAGAGACCTTCACCACAAAGATATAACTTTGAATTTAGCAGAAGCATTCACTTGAATGAAACTCCAGGTAATTTATTGTTTCTGACCATCTTTTTTCTTCCCTGGAAGGAAGTTTTAAAGTTTCTGACTGATGCAATAAGCAAAGGCTGATTCCAAAATGTAAATGTAGGTTAACTGATTGTCTGATACTTAGGTTGTCTGATACTTACTCAGCTCCATTGTACATGAACCTTCTCATCTGGGATTTATGTCTGGTTCTCTGCTGCAAACTTAAATGCATGCTAAAAGAAATCCAAGCAAAATTATTCTGCCTCCAGGATTAACTTTACATATGAAATAGATGAATATGATACAATGCCTGATATTTCTGCAGTAATTCTGCATTATGAGGAGTGCAGCTGCTCTGCGGGCATATCTGATGTGTTAAGAGGGGTAATGTTTTCCGGTGGAATTTTAATTTATTAAGCAGAAACAAACTATAACTCCCAGGCCCTGTGAATTTTATTCATTTTGTTGAAATTAGTAATACACTGACAGTATATGATAGGTAACTAAGTCCAGATAGTCATGAATCCTACTTCATCTGTTGTGACCAGCAAGTTGATGTCTTAGGAAAGAACCCAGTTCAGTACATTAGGATTCCTTTAATAACAAAGAAAATAAGAGAAATCTGATAAAGAAGTTTGTGAACGATGTGACGGAATTCCTCTTACAAGCTGATATTAGAAACAGTTTACAGTAATACACAAGCTAAAAAGTACAAAATAGATGTCTGAGAAGAAGTTTCAGGATAAGCTTAATAATGAATTCTTCTCACTGGAAGATTTGAGGAGATCTACTCAGTGATATAGTCTGTGAGATGACTGTATAGGCCTCCCCATGGCTCTTTTCAAAGACCGTGTAACCGGTAAACTGATACCAGTCAAATCTCACACCAAATGTAACTTTTCTATTTCTTGAGACTCTAGGTGGATTGGCAAAGGATTTGAGGGGAAGTAGCTTTTATGAAAGCTTTTTAATGAAGTAGAGGATTTACAGTGTTAAGATAAACTGTTAGGTATTAGGGTATGTTGAACTATAAAATAAATCACAAATTATGTGTAACAGAACAAAAACCTGCTTCCTTTCTTCTTGTACATACTTGAAGGAACCCTATTATATCTAGCACTTCATGTATTTTTTTTTAATGAACATCTAAAAAATGTACTATGATGCCTTAAGCTGTAGGTCATAGGAGATCAATGGTTTTTGGATTGATAATCCAAGGTAGTTTATACATTCTGCAGGATTAAAAAAAAAAGAGGGCACAGAGAAGTGTATCTCTTTTTATGTATCTCAGTGTCATTGAGAGATGTTTTGGGCATTGGAGAACCAAGACATTCTGTTTTCCCTAGTTTGTCTTATTCCCATCCCTGAGCAATGGTTAATATGGAAATCCTAGGGAAGTGGCTCGATGGATCTGAAGAGGATAGAAGGGAATGGAATGCTGGACTTATGCCTAGGAATAGCAGAGTTAGTGGTCGAAAGATCCTCTGGCCATCTAATGACATCAGGCTCCGTAGAAATTGTTTCATCCCTCTTTCCTCTCGCCTCTGTCTTCTCCTGTTGCAGCATAAACCAGATACTGCATAGAATTGTTTGGCTGGATGTAGAATCACTTTAAAATTACTGTTTTGTGTTTGTAGAGTATCATGATACTACATGATCTATCTGTGATAAGGATTTTTTCCAAATTTAAAAGTTATAAAGACTTATCAAACACTCTAACTTACCAAAACTGTGCAATTTGAACAGAAAAGTAGTAAAAGAGTTAGATAAGGAACTCTGAATATTCAGAGTTGTGGCAATGGGTTTATAAGCAATCCAAGCAACACTGAGAAAGTTCCAGGGAAGTAGAGAAAGGTGTTAATATTTCAAAAAGTAAATAAGAAGGATAGAATTGCTTGACAACACAAGTTTTCTTAAATAAAATTAATTTTACTACAGCTAAATGTAGACTCAAAGAAAGATCTGGGATTCTTTATTCTGAGAAAAAAAACCTTGTGTTACAAAGTGGGCAACACTGTCCTGGACAGTTGTGATCATGAAATGGAGACAGAATTAAAGACAGGTTCACTAACTGAAGTCCTATTACAAAGCTCAGAGAACGAACAGTAAATGTAAAAACAGATTATTGAGTAAGAAAGAGTAATACCTCTGAATATGACATTTGTAAGAATATGAATAAAATTCTGTGTCCATTCCTGATGCCGGATTCCAGAAGGTTCACTGTAAAAAGTGGGAGACCATGCTGTGAGTCATAAGCTATGGAAGATCAAACTACTTAGCTTAATTGAGAAAAGTCTAGCCTACAGGGAACTAGAGAATACATATCTGATAATGGAAAAATATTTAACCTTGCCAAAAAAAGCAGCAGGGTCATTTAACGAGTGCAACAACTTATTGGAAAATACAGTAGTCCCTACCAGTTAATGTGTCTTTCAAGTTCAACCACAACAAGAAGTTAAGATTTGATAGCAAAATTACTGGATGTGTTTCTGTATCTTGTGCTGTGAAGGTAGCTGCTGAATCAGGTAGCTTGATTTTAAGATTTTCTTGTAGCTTAAAAATGTATTGACCTCAACAGAGACAAGTAGTTTCCACTCATAAAACAAGGTTTTTAATAAAACAATGGATTCTCCCATTTACATTTCCAATTAAAGTTTCTGGAAGGTTTGAGAAACGTTAAAAATTCTCCCAGGGGAAAGCTCATTTTGCCCCTTTTCCGTCCCAAAATAAAACACTTTCTGTTAAGAACTAAAAGAAGGATTAAAAAAATCCTCTTAACTGGTATCAAAACCTTTTCATTCCTTCTGTAACAATGCATTGTTGAGATACACTTAAGTAAGTATAACTTAAGTGTTACTTTAATTGCTTTAATTATTAACAACCTAGATTTCATTTACTCTTTTTCTATGTAAAAGCTTCTGAAAGGTGTATAAGAAAAATTCTCTCCTGCTAACTTTCCTTCCACACTGTTGTTTAGAGAAAGAGGCACACTGTTTTTAGTAAAAGGTCTCCAGCGTATTGATGGAGACAGTATTACAGGCAGGATATGGGAAAAGGGGAGGAGAGAACAATGATGATAGCAATGGTACTAGTTAAAATAGGATGAGAATGTTGGATCTAAGGGGCATTATAGTATGTGTATATATATATATCTAGACACAGACAAGTAGGCTGACATTTTTAACTTCAGAGCACATAAAACTTAATGCTAAGGTTTGAAATTTATAGACGCTGAGTATCTATGTTACAAAAAATTACCGATTACCTAGCCAATGCCGAGAATTGAGAATCTCATCACTTTTATTTAGCAGCTGGCAGGTGTGAGGCCTTAGGAATCCAGCTGCCACACCACAGTGGTCAAATGTTGCCGGTAACTGTAGGGTGTTTGCCTAGTGATTAAACTTTGCACAGAGAGGCCAAATCACCAGCTTGATCCCAGTAACTAAGGTTTCAGATACAAGCTCCTACAGGTGAACAGAGTTTAAAAAAAAAAAAAAAAAGAAACATGTTACCTCTGAATGTTCTAAGAAAATATTAATTTTTAATGCAAATATCCATTTTTTATGCAAATAATTTTGTGAATGAGAAAGCAGAATTTTCTGAATTTGTCTGACTGAGCTAATTATGCTTTAGTAGTGCAGTAATTGGGCTCCAAATTAACCAAATGATCTCTCACATAAGACCCATTTCTATGGCAACTAGAGAGATAAACATTAAGAGTATGGAGTGAACAGGATAGCAGGTTAGCTATGACTTAGTCACCATCACAGAAACATGGTGGGATGACTCTCATGACTGGAGTGCTGCAACGGATGGCTATAAGCTCTTCAGAAGAGACAGGTGGGGAAGGAGAGGTGGTGGGGTGGCTCTGTATGTTAGGGAGTGCTTTGACTGTCTAGAGCGCAATGATTGTAATGATAAGGTTGAGTGCTTATGGGTAAGAATCAGGGAAAAGGAAAACAAGGCAGATATCTTGCTGGGAGTCTGTTATAGACCACCTAACTAGGATGAAGAGGCAGATGAAGCATTCTACAAGCAACTGGCAGAAGTCTCACAATTGCTAGCCCTTGTTTTTGTGGGGGACTTCAACTTTCTGGACGTCTGCTGGAAATACAACACAGCAGAGAGGAAACAGTCTAAGATATTCCTGGAGTGTCTGGAAGATAACTTCCTGGCACAGCTGGTAATTGAACCTACCAGGGGAGGTGCCTCGTGCGACCTGCTGTTTACAAACAGAGAAGGACTGGTGGGAGACGTGGTGGTCAGAGGCTGTCTTGGACTCAGCGACCATGAAATGATAGAATTCTCGATTCTTGGTGAAGTAAGGAGGGCGGTCAGCAAAACCACTACCATGGACTTCTGGAGGGCAGATTTTGGCCTGCTCAGGACACTGATTGAATGAGACCCTTAGGAGACAGTCCTGAAGGGCAAAAGGGTCCAAGAAGGCTGGATGTTCTTCAAGAAGGAAGTCTTAAAGGTGCAGAAGCAGGCTGTCCCCATGTACCGTAAGAAGAACAGGTGGGGAAAACAACCAGCCTGGCTGAACGGGGAACTTTTGCTGGGACTTGGAAAAAAAAGGAGAGTTTACCACTTTTGGAAGTAGGGGCAAGCAATTTGAGAAGAGCACAGGGATCTTGTTAGGTCATGCAACAGGAAAATTAGAAAGGCCCCTGGTCTATGGGGCTGGATGGGATCCACCCAAGGGTACTGAGGGAGCTGGCGAAGGAGCTTGCCAAGCCACTCTCCATCATTTACCAGCAGTCCTGGTTAACAGGGGAGCTCCTGGACAACTAGAGACTTGCAATGTGATGCCCATCTACAAGAAGGGCCAGAAGGAGGATCCAGGGAACTACAGGCCGGTCAGCCTGTNAGGGAGGTGATTGTGCCCCTGTACTCGGCACTGGTGAGGCCACACCTGGAATCTTGTGTTCAGTTTTGGGCCCCTCACTACAAGAAGGACATTTTGGTGCTGGAGCATGTCCAGAGAAGGGCAACAAAGCTGGTGAAGGGTCTGGAGAACAAGTCTTATGAGGAGCAGCTGAGGGAACTGGGACTGTTTAGCCTGGAGAAGAGAAGGCTCAGGGAAGACCTTATTGCTCTCTACAATTACCTGAAAGGAGGTTGTAGTGAGGTGGGTGTTGGTCTCTTCTCCCAAGTAACTAGCAATAGGATGAGAGGAAATGGCCTGAAGTTGAACCAAAGGAGGTTTAGACTGGACATTAGGAAAAATTTCTTTACTGAAAGAGTGGTGAAGCCTTGGAACAGGCTGTCCAGGAAAGTGGTTGGGTCACCATCCCTGGAAGTATTTAAATACTTCCAGGCATGTAGATGAGGCACTTAGGGCCATTGTTTAGTGGGCATGGTGGTATTGGGTTGACGGTTGGACTCGATGATCTTAGAGGTCTTTTCAACCTTAATGATTCTATGATTCTATAAAAGTATTACCAGCTGTATAAGGAAAGAGATGGCCTTCATATCATTAAAGTTAAATGTAGTCTTTCAATTGAATTAGGGGGAATTATATCAGGCTCTAAATTTTGGACTGCACAGATTTTAAGCGTAATGTGAAAAAATACGCAAATTTCATTAGGAAATTTTAATTTGTGAGTTCTTAAGCAGTTAGCGGCAAAGTAGAAAGCATTTACCTTGGTAGGGAAATCAATATTTTCTCATGTCTGATTTTAAAACTGTTTATGAGCTTATTAAACAGGAGTGGTGTATCTAAATCCAAAAATCCAAACTGAAAAATAGAAGCAGAACCATAGGAAGATATCTTATTCATTGTATGAGGAAATATTAAATAACCAATTCAGTCAGTTAGTTCAATTTATAATGAATTAAGAACAAATTGGTGGAATTAAAAAGTTGACTGGCAGAGGAAAATTATACTTAGTTGTGCGGGATGATGAGGCTGACTTCAGAACGTAGTGCCAAGGGACATTCTGGAAGGCTGAAATAAGAAGGGGCAAGATATAGTTATATATCAAGGGAAATTTAGAGGTTAAGGAATTGAAACTGTCAATGGCTAAGAAATATGGTGAATCATTCTTCACTGAGCCAGAGGCTAGAAGACCTAATGAGCTAATAATAGTGCACATTTCACACTTGCAGGACAAGGGAGACATCAGAATGACATAGCAAGATAAAGAGGATTGGAAGAGTAACATGACTGGGATCATATGTGATTAAAACTTCTCATCATTAATTGTGGGAAATGATAGAAGTATTTTCCATGACGGAAATAATAACAAAACGTGATAGTATTTCAAAACATTGTATCCCCAGATATGGATCGTTAAAAAGATTTTATCACTTTGTTTGTGGTGCCCTTTTCTTCATTTTTCTCCCCAGAAAGAGAAAATTGCAGGAAGAAATGCTTCCTAAGTAGAAATAAGTAACACGATACCACCCTCCAATGTAGAATATTCATGTGTGATGCAGCTTTAAATCGAAACGTTAAGACAAAAAATAGTAGTAAAGCATTAGGGAAGAAAACTGAGGAGAATTTGGAGGTTATTCAAGAACATCTGCTTTTACATTTAACAAAAACTTCTGTTACATTTAGTGTTAGTTGTATTCAATTCAGACTTAGCAGATGTAAACTGGTTTTTGGCTTCATTGAGGCCTGTGCCAATTAAACACAGCAAGGTCTGGTCTATGTTTCAGTGGTATGTATTTCAAGTATTCTTCTGTGATGTGAATCTTTCCGGGAAACCTTGGGTGAGATGGGAACAGTAGCAATGGCATTATGTATTTTCAGTCTGACAGCCCACCAGCCAGCTGAAAGACATGGTCAATTCTTGCCTTGTATAAGGTCACCCAGAGGAAGCCATGCCCTCAGCTGGGCTGTGGAGAGAGGATTGATCAGAATATACAAAATCTGCCTGCTTCTGGGGGATGGGGGGAGTAAACAGTAGAGAAATGTTTTTTGGTTTGTTTTTCATTCAATAAAGTGAGAAAAGTAGGGCTCTGAAGGCATGTGAAAAGTATGTTTGGTATGAAAATACTCATTTTAGGTAGTCATTTTTCAAAGTAGAAGCAGTTCATAATCTCTGACTACTTGAGTTTCCCAGGTGACATGAAATGTCAGCATAGCTATTTTGATCAGGTTCCAATATGTCTTTTTTTCATCTGTGTTTTCCCTGCTCACCTTCTGCTCTATGAGCCCTATCAACTACCCTAAAATGGGCAGATACGGTATTCTCACCAGAAGTAGTTTCACTTCGGAATGATTGAACTAGTTGTTATATGTAGGGCATGTAGACTGCTGTAACAACTAGCATCATTACACATATGAAGGTGTTGAGTATTTTAGTCATAAGCTACTATGAAATCTATGCTTTATATGTTGAAAGATATTTACATGAAAATAACTTAAAACCATTTCACACATGAAACATCCACATGAGCTATGTCAGTTCCTCACTTTAAAGCTAAAAAAGCACCAGCTTTCTTAAAGTTGGTTAACAGTTTACTAAGTTCAAGCAGGCAAAAATTTCAGAATATTTTACCCCCATCTTCTGCCATGTATCTGCTTTATAAACTGACATCAGACAGAATTGAAGTATGAAAACAATCTCATATATTTGCTGCTTTGCCTGGTGACATTTTGTTACCAAATCTCTCTGACTCGTAATGTTGCTCATCTCCTATAGGTGTTCTTATAACAGAGATCTCAATGGGATGTTTTTTTCTTTTTAATTTTCAGCAAACCAATCTTTCTGTCAGTGAAAAATAAAAAATACAATTGTTTTTATAGTGGCAATAAAATGCAGGAAAGTTAGGTATTCCCAGCAAGGGCAATTGTGAAACTGGAAAGCATTCAGGAACCCTTAGTGATATGCTTGAACATTTCTTTCTGAAGATCTGTTCTATCAGGTAGCTTTGCAGCTACATCTTTTGAGAAATATTTATACTAAGGTGATGAAACCAGGACCCCCCTGGGTAGTTTAGCCAATTTCCTGTTTCCTGACCTAGTTTTTAAATGCATGCTGTTGTTCTGTTTGTATCCTGTCATTTGTAATATTCCCAGTATGTATTTTCATATTATATGTCCTTGTTGTTTGCCTGAAAAATAATGAAGTTCCTATGTTCAATTTTTGTAAGCACTTATTTTAAAAAGTTCTGTTTTTTTTTTTTTTTTTTTTTAAAATACCCTCAGTTTTGTCCAGCTTTACACATGCTTTATGGCCAGAAGGCACTGAAGGGATGAAATAACTTNAGGGCAAACATACACAGCCTAATGTTCTTTCCCTCCTTCCCTTCTTTCCCTTTCTTTCCTTCCTTCTCTTCAACTTTTTGTAAGCTAAAACCACTTACTTTTCATCCAACATAAGAAATTCTGCTTAGTCTGGTGAGTGTTATTGATTCATATAACTGTACTGTAAGGTAGGCAAAATAAATGGTGATGTGGTCCTGTATGACATAGCTCATCACTCACTAAAGATCTCAGAAATCTGTGTTTAATTATTTTCCTTGTTTGAGGGGTTTTTGAACTTTTATTTCCACCTCAGAAACATTTCCTTAACCACCAGGCAACAGACTTTCAGAGAACAGGAAACACCCTGCTGACAATGATCTACTTTGCATAAACAAGTCAACAGTGTGCAGAGCCATTAACTCATGAGTACTCCATTTTGCATGAGAAGCAGTCTTAGACCAGGCTAGGAATTAATCTTCCCTTAACTTTGCTTTTTATGCAAAATAAAATTGCTTTGGCAAAAACATTGTAACAAATGAAGATCTCTCATCTCTGAGTATTCTCTTTTCCTGGTTGAATAATCCTGTAGAGATGACAACTAAGATTAGTTAAGATTGGGTTTATATAACCAAGCTGATAGGCACTAGTGGATGAGGATACATACATTTGATGTACTCACCCTATACGTCCATCTATACTCTATGTAGAGAAACAGGCACATCCAGACTGTGCTTAATCTTTTTAACTGTCTGCACTTGACTAATGTTATCTGCATCCGAAGAACTCACTCTAACTTTCTGTACCTTTGAGGACAGAGATACAGACTATCATGTCTCACAGAATGAGATATGCTATAGCCCTAGACACTGTTGAAGGGAATACTCTCTGCTTTTTTTGTGTGGATCTAGCTCTAATGTATATTCCTTTTGTTGACAAAACTATCCCATTTCTTAGAATATTTTACTATTTATTGCAATGTGTTTTTGATACATGCTAATTTTTGTGATACTTTTCATAGTTTGATGAAAATTTTTGGCAAACTCTATCCATGTTCATCCTTAGAAGGAAAAGTCATTGATGGGTGTGCTTAGAAAGATCTTGATGTTACATGGTATCTTGGGAAAGAAGGAAGACTACTGAGGTAAAGTCTGAAGGACTCCTGTTGACTGACTACAGGGACTTTTGGATTTGGATCTTGGTTAATAATGAATCCAAATAAAACCAAACTTTAGTACTTATATGTAACATGCATAAATGGAACAAAGTGAGCTTCTGAATTAAAAATTAAGTCATGAGAGTAATCCATTAACACAAAAAGCTTCAGGTGTATCAAAAAAGGCAGACAACTAATGGGTTGCCCTGAAGAAGTGCTGAATGTAGAGAAACAGAATTCAATGAGAATTCACTGGCTGGAGTATGGTACCTTCTTATATTACTGTGTAATGAATAATGCATATTCCCCTTTGTTGAAGAAAATGTGATGGTATGATTGATGAGAGTCTGTCAGGATCATCTAGGTATAGAGCCTAAGAGCAAAGAGGTGGAACAAGTGACCTCTTAAAGTTCCTTCTATTTGTATGATATGTTGACCTTTTTCAAACACAGTGATTGTACCCCTAGGTAAAACCTGTGGCCGTGAATTCCTAGTTGAACTCTGTGTACATACTCTCCTGATTATGTAGACAACCCAGCTGGTATTCATTCTGTTTTAAAAATATTTGTACAGATCCTGCATTTGTACATCTTTAAACAGTTTTCTTAATGGTATTTTTATTTGGTGAAAGCAGCAGTGTTCAACCTTTTACTTTGGGCTTAGCGACCATGAAATGTTAGAATTCTCAATACTTGGTGAAGTAAGGAAAGGGGCCAGCAAAACCTCTACCATGGACTTCCGGAGGGCAGACTTTGGCCTGCTCAGGACACTGGTTGAGAGGGTCCCCTGGGAGACAGTTCTGAAGGGCAAAGGCGTCCAAGAAGGATGGATGTTCTTCAAGAAGGAGATCTTAAAGGCGCAGGAGCAGGCTGTCCCCATGTGCCGAAAAAAAAACTGGCGGGAAAGACAACTGGCCTGGCTGAACAGAGAACTCTTGCTGAGACACAAGAAGAAAAGGAGAGTTTATCATCTTTGGAAGAAGGGGCCGGCAACCCAAGAAGAGTACAGGGATCCCGTTAGGTCGTGCAGAGAGAAAATTAGAAAGGCAAAAGCCCAGCTAGAACGCAACCTGGCCACTGTTGTGAGAGACAACAAAAAATGCTTTTACAAGTATATTAATGACAAAAGGAGAGCCAAGGAGAAT
>VZTQ01015701.1:129133-188945 GCA_013400755.1 Pelecanoides urinatrix
TGAGATTCAACAAGGTCAAGTGCTGGGTCCTGCACTTCAGCCACAACAACCTCAGGCAATGCTACAGGCTTGAGGAAAAGTGGCTGCAAAGATGCCCAGAAAAAAGGACCTGGGGGTGCTGGTTGACAGCCGGCTGAACATGAGCCGGCAGTGTGCCCAGGTGGCCAAGAAGGCCAACAGCATCCTGGCCTGTATCAGGAATAGTGTGGCCAGCAGGAGTAGGGAGGTGATTGTGCCCCTGTACTCGGCACTGGTGAGGCCGCACCTCGAATCCTGTGTTCAGTTTTGGGCCCCTCACTACAAGAAGAACATTTTGGTGCTGGAGCATGTCCAGAGAAGGGCAACAAAGCTGGTGAAGGGCCTGGAGCACAAGTCTTATGAGGAGTGGCTGGGGGAAGTGGGGTTGTTTAGCCTGGAGAAGAGGAGGCTGAGGGGAGACCTCATTGCGCTCTACAACTGCCTAAAAGGAGGTTGTAGCGAGGTGGGGGTCGGTCTCTTCTCCCAAGTGACTAGCGATAGGACAAGAGGAAATGGCCTCAAGTTGCACCAAGGGAGGTTTAGACTGGATATTAGGAAAAATTTCTTTACTGAAAGAGTGGTCAAGCCTTGGAACAGGCTGCCCAGGGAAGTGGTGGAGTCACCATCCCTGGAGATATTTAAAAGACGTGCAGATGAGGTGTTTAGCGACATGATTTAGTGGGCATGGTAGTGTTGGGTTGACAGTTGGACTTGATGATCTTAGAGGTCTTTTTCAACCTTATTGATTCTATGATTCTATGATTCTATGATTTAATTTCAAGTACTGTGTACTTCTACATTTTACAACAAGTAATAAACAAAAAAGAAAAGGACAAGGTTTAGCTGTTTTAGAAACACTCTCTGTAAACAAACTGGTCTCATCTCTTGCTGTGAAGAACTCCCATGACATTTTGCTTGAGCAAGGTGTGAAGCATTGGGTCCAATGCCAAAGTTGTGAATTTGTATCTGGGGGCAGAACAGGACCAAGGGGTCCATGTCTGCTGAAATAATTGCTTGAGGAAACAAGCACTGCGTAATTTCTAAAGAAATTATAATATAAATTAAAAATTTCATAGTACAATTTTTATTAGTGTTCAAAAGCTTTGGGCCTCATTCTAATGCTAGATCTTGTCTGGTGTAGCTTCACTGAAGCTAATGGAATGATGCTGATCTCCTGCTCAATAAGAATATGGAGAATTTGCCCTATAATTTTTTCTTTGTAATTCTCTATAGGTCTTGATTGACTAAATTAATGTAAAAATAAATTGCTTGCCATTTAATTGTATAGTGTTTGATTGGTCAGGGAATTTAGAGAGCTCACAGGAGAACAATTTATATTTCTGGTCCTGTTTATAACCAGTTCATTCTTTGTACAATTGCTACAATTTTTCATGGTAAAAAAGCATTTTTAGAGATCCCATTTTCTTTTTAATGGGCAAGTAATATATTTCAGTTGATCATGTAAGTAAGTTTGATGTAGTTTTTGTTATGTGCTTGAGAAATATATAACACAATCAGATTTTAGATTTACAGTAGAGGCTGTTTGGCTGCTAAGTAACAGCAGTAGTGAAATCAAGTGAAACTCCCTCCTTCTATAGTTGGCATATTTAGATCCTGTCATAATCATTAGTAACAATTCTTAGGTATAAGCAGATTCAAACTAGAGTCAAAACAGCATTTATATGATTTTAGCATGATTAATTTTAAGTAACTTTGGAAGGCAAGCTACTAGATAGAGGCCAAACCTCAAACTGTGATAGCACTACAGTGAAAAAATGCAACCATTAAACATAATCTGCTGCAGTAGTTTTCCATAAAGAAAGTTGGAAACTTGGGCAAATATTTTGTAAGAGTAAAATGTATAAGAAAAAGGAGTAGCTTTACACATACAAATGTACATACTCAGTATGCGCATGTGCACATCTGTTTTCAGTAAATTAAAACGTATGTCCATTTTATGTTTACAGCTGTCACCACTTGCCAAATATCTTACTTGCTACATTTGAGTTACTAATGATTTTAATGCAAAATTGAACAACTTAATGGGCTGAATATGTTAAATGAAATCACTTTAATTGCAACTTTCACTATGTCTTCCCTAGACACTGAAGACTGTATAACAACAGGAGCAGTTTACAGAAATTAATGATGTAAATGCTTACATCTAGACTGTTTAAAAGACATTTTGAAAAAATTCTTTCTGCATCTTTGGAAACAAACAGTAAATCAATTAGTTGTTTTGATGGAGGTAGGAAAGGAGGAGTGAAAACTCCAAGAATTGATAGAATTTGTCCAACAAATAAGTGATACTACCTACACCTGCTTCACATCCCAGGAAAAAATCCATTGACTTGCTTGATTTTTCTTCCAAAGCATTGCTTTTTTACTTTTTATTATTGAAAGAAACACTGAAAAGCATAGAGATACTCAGTTGATTTAGCAGTAGTAGGGTGGTGTTAGCAATGTAATAATCCATAATCTGGTGGTTACTTCTACAGCAGGGTACAGATTATATTTACTATTCAAAAAAGAACAGATTGCGTAATGGGCTCTTTCTTATGTAGATATCTTATTTCTAGCTTCTCATTTATTTCTAGCACTGGGACATTACATTCAGCCCAGTTAGATATCTAAGGGCCTGGAGGCAGATAAATAGAAACAATTAGTATCTGTTTATGATTGTGATATGGGTGATAGTTAATCTTTGATGCTAGGCAACCTAGATAATTTGAAAGTGTCCATACCAAAAGAAAGAAGTTGAAAACCTAGAGGGAAAAAAGGATTTCTGGAGAAGGAAAATCACACTTACATTTATGCAAAATTGCTCAAAATCTAGTTGTGTTCTTTTCACTTTATGTAAGGGGGATTTTATATAGCTAAATGAATATGTGATTCTTTGAAAATAGAGGTGTTTTGTGCCATGTATTTCTAACATTGGTATCATTAAGAAAGAATGTGAAGAGGGTTCAATGATAATTTCAGAAACACTTTCTTTTTACATTTAAATTCTTTTATAACTTAATATGAACAATTGGAGTAGATCTGATGTATCTTTTAAGCATTGAAAATAGCTCTTGCTTATTTGATTTGTTACTGAAAATTCTGAAAACAAAGAATGAAATTATTTGCAAAATGGTTGCAAACAAATGGCAAAGAAACAAAGACAGGCATCATTGGAAAAATGCAGCTGATGGAATGTCATCTGCTGTTGTAGCACAACCCACAGATTGAAAGTCTTAAAGGCTTAAGATGTAGGCACTAGGTCAGATAAAATTCTCTGAATCTCTACTGGGGTCTTAAAACCTCAGAAGCTTTACTTCAGATTTGTTTTGTGTGATTGGCAATTTTTTCCTGCATCAAGCTAATATCTTTGTATTTTTCTGAGCTTAAAGATTTTTTTGGTTTTGTTTAAAGAATATAATGTGGAAATGTATGTAAATGAGAACTATTGTATTATTTATAAACCTACCTGCAAGCCAGAAAACGCTATAAGAGCGCTTCATCAGCTAGTTGTACCTGCTTCGTGAGTTCAGATGTTTCTAGTTCCAATCACTTTGGATATACAACTTTACTTTACTTTTTTTTTTTTTTTTTACTTTTTCTACTTCTAAAATAGTTTTATAAATAGTGCAGCTCTGGATCTATGTTTATGGTTCCATTATGGCATGGACATTAAGAACAGGAGAGAGGAATCAACACTGGAAACTGCATAATTTTTGTGAAAAAATTTGCATAATTTGACAAATGTGATATAGTAGATGCTCTCAGGCAGTCATCAAAGTTAGGACAATATTTTAGCTTGTCTTGCCAAAGTAGCAAACACTAGATGGTAGATGGTCTTCTTAATACAGAGCTCCTTAAGATATGGGTATAAACATGTGTGAGTTTAAAACTTACAATAGCATGGAAAGTGAGGTAGGAAACATTCTACAGTATCGTTGATCATGATGACTGTCTTTTTACATAATTCAGTGATCATATTTGTATAACTATGTCTGAAATATTCCATTGGTTTTTGTATGTCTTAGCCCTGAAACAAAGTTAATACTTCCTAAAGACCTTTCTGCTCAATGCTAATGTCTGCCTCTAAGCTTTGGCTCTGTTGTAGGAATTGACTTCAGTCAGCGATCAAAAAGTCACTCTGTCCAGAACCCTGTACTACTAAAAATGCATTTTTTCCTAAAATTGAACATTTGGTACCACATAAGAAAGAGGCAGATGGGTCTGATAGCTCCATCTTGTGACATCAACTTTATTCTTTTAAGTTGTATACCTGGAGGATTCTCTCTGTATTTTGCCTGAATGATCTGCTATAAACTTTAAGAATGGTCATTGTTTGTCTTTGTACAGAAGAGGTGCTTGGGCTTAGGGTGTCTGTTCAGCTTATGAACCTGGAGTTTCAGCACCAAAGAATGAAATTCCTTTTTCTGTTGAGGTTCTTTTGTAAGAGACCGAGTAGTTGTTGTTGATGGAATTTTTATACTTACCATTTATATGTCAACCAAATGTGCAAATATTTTTCACTCTATCTCTAGGAAGGTGTGTTTGGAAGCAGCTGGGCCTAAGAAAGGAAGATATAGTTATTCTATAATTTCTCTTGAACCATTAAAGGAACCAGAAAGTGGTCCTGGCTGTTTGCTGGGGAATGCATTTTAGAGTATTCTGTTAGCAGTCTTTTGTTAACTTGGCATGAGCTTAAGTTTCTGAATTTGAATAAATGAGCCAAAGATTTTGTATGTTTGTGCAGATTAATATGAGTCTATGCTATCTAAAGAAAGAGGGTCTGGTGGAATATTTATTATTAGCAAGTCACATGCAGTTTAGGCCCAAAAATTCTAAATAACTCTCTAAATAAATCTGAACAGTGGTGGTGATCAATGTGTGAAGAATAGATATAAAATCTAAACATTTCTCATTTATTTTATTGATGACAAATGTAGGAAAATTCTAAATTTTCCTCTATTAGTATGTCTAGACTATTCTGTTTTGCTAAATGAAAAACTTTCTTAAATCTAATCACATCTGAAAAAAAAAAAAAAAACCTAGCTTTATGACTACTTTGCCCTGTAATGAAATAATTCAGTACCTGAATTACCACCTGAATGACTCTTAGAAATGATAGATTGTTTCACAGTCTTGCATGTCTTCATAAATTACTTTAACAAAATGGGTTGATGAGCTATAATGATACAATAAGATAAATGTGATAGGGAAAGCAGAATTTTATTTTATTAAAACTATAGAGTATGTCCTGAGCTTGAGATATTCTGCTTTATTTCTCAGACATTAACTTTACATTTGCTGAAGACAGAGCTGTTGGAAAAAGTTGGAAATGTTCATGGTACAGGTCTGTTTATGAAATCTTTAAAGTATAAGCATCCTTTTACTTGGAGCAAAGGGATGAACAACCAGGATTTTTTTGTATCCTGGGGACATACTGAGATGCTGGTACTAAGAACGTATCAAATTCTTTGCATGAAAAAGACTTTTTAACATCATATTTTCATTGATCTAAATCTGCATTGAGGGATTAATGCAACTTTGCTGGCTAGAATAGAATCATGAAAACTCTGCAGCTGAGATTAAGCAAAGGTTGTGATATTACAAATTAGAACTAAGTAGGAGACTGATTGAGAAACTGGAACGTTGTTAGCTATACTAATAATGAATCAAGTCTCTGAGACAAAAGGTCCCTAAAGGTGAGATAGCTGGAGTTAGAATACAAATGGCTGTATTATTAACACATCCATTCATGAAAGAAGGTTTGTAATACATATTTGAAACTGAGCTCTCAGGGAGATGAAGCAAAGTCTGTAGATAGAGCATATAGGGAGGTTGAGATGTATTTCTTTAACTGTAGCTACTTTAATTAAATAACTTGACATAAATATATTTTTCCATGAGAAAATCACATTAAAAGAACATTGTTAAGTTTGCAAAATCAAATGCTGAAAAACTAGGAAACGTGAAAATAGTATCGATTTGTAGGACATATGCACAGAGCAGTTTCTTGTTATGTTAAATACTGCTGTCTGATCCCAGATTTGTTCTGTGCAAATGGTGAGTGATATCACTCAATGGCCAGCTATTCAACTTTTTATCTACATGTGTTATGCAAAACTGTGATTTACTTACTACATGTTCACCAAATACTGTTTTGAAGACACAGCTTTTACTTCCCTCTTTTCTACTCTGTTCATTACTATAGTAGTTGAAGACTTCACAGGTATGTTTGTGAACTTAGGCTGATATTTCTTCTGAAAGATATTTCCATTTATGTATGGGGAGCAGAGGCACAGAGACATTAAGAAAAATATTTTTAGAGAATTTTAAAGGAGTAAGAGGGTTTTTTCTTTCTCAATATTGCCATGTTCCAACATATCCAACACTCCAGATATTTAAAACACAGTTCCCAGTGACTTCACTTACAGTTCTGAAAATTTAAGGAGAGACAGTTTTATTTGTGATACTTGTGGAAGGTAATCACAGAAGAAGGAAGCACGTGTGTCCCTGGACCACTTTTTTTGTTTTTCTCAGTCTCTGTGCTTATTTTTCAAAGAACTTTCTCCAACTCTGTCCACTCTACCTATTCCCTTCCCAGACTGTTTCCAAAGCTGATTAACGGGTCTAAGTTTGCCCTTTGAGGCTTTTTCAGCTCCTCTCTAAATCCTTTTTTCATCATCAGTTCATTGTGGCTTCTTATGAGGCATCTATCCTGAGTCTTGTGGATCCCAGTTTTAGTTCATATGCCTTGCGTGGTCTATAGCAGCTTGTATCTGAATCAATACAGTAAGTGTCTGCTTTCAAAACAGTAAGATGAGGTGTTTATCTGAAGTGGAAAACTTCACCTCAAACATTTTACTTCCAACATTTGACTTCACTTCAAGTCAACATTTGTGATTATTTTCATTGTTGTTGGCAGTGCCACTAAATCCTATTCCACACAAAAATAGTCTTCTGGAATTCCATCCTGTCTTCTGTCCCTGCTCTTCTCAGGCTCTGCCTCTTGGTTTAACTGCATAACAAGAGTAAAGAATGAGCCCCTGGGCACAGGGAAACATGTAAGTGTAGAGTTGGGCCCACCTGACCAGTACTTTAGCAGGTGTTTATCCTACCCACGGCTCACAAATAAACATTGCTGATTACAAAGGAACACTTAAAATCTCTCTCAGGTTCCTTATTTCAGCCGTGTGAAAATGTGCCTCTGTAAA
Organism: Pelecanoides urinatrix; assembly: GCA_013400755.1. Lineage (NCBI taxonomy): Eukaryota > Metazoa > Chordata > Aves > Procellariiformes > Procellariidae > Pelecanoides > Pelecanoides urinatrix. Next base: position 136,363 of record VZTQ01015701.1, read on the forward strand.
GAAAGGAACACAAAGTTCACTGGGTGAGAGATAGAATAAAGGGAACATGAAGTTGTAGGATGGCTCTGCACCTCTCCTTAGCGAGCTATCCCAACCCTCTTAGCTCTTGCACGGGGCAGAATTGCCACTGTCTTTTGCTGCCTCCTTTAAAATAATTTGCTGACCCTTTCCTCAAATTTGTGTGAAGCTTTCATGGACTATTAAGAATTTCTTCTGTAAGCATACACTGGCCTACAAGTATAACAGACTTAATTTTCAGTCTAGCCATGGTAAAGTAGAGTTTTTGGAAAAGCTTTCCAGAGGAGCAATATGATGTGATGTTAATGTTTTATGATGGAGATTAATGTCTGGCTGTGATAGGAGGAGAAGACTGAATTCAGTGACTACAAATTCCGTCCCAATCTGTGCTCTTCTGTCCTGCATGCTTTGTGAACATTTCCCAGATGAAACACTTCAAAAAAGAGGGGCTGGCAGCACCTTCTTTCCACCCCCTGAATTGGCAAAACTGACAAAACACAACACAAGAAAGGGTTGAATTAGCTGGCTATGGCACGTAGGTGTTTCTAGTGCTTAGCAGTTGCTAACTGTAGAAGTTTTTGGTTTTTCAAATTTTCAGCCTTAAGGTTTGTTCTGGGTCTGTCTGGGATGAAGTTATGAAGTTAGTTTTCTTCAAGGCAGCTCATATGGTGCTGTGTTTTGCATTTGTGGCTGAAGCAGTGTTGATAACATGCCAGTGTTTTGGCTACTGCTTAACAGTGTTTAGTGTTGAGGTTTTCCTCTCTTTTCACTGCCCAGCCAAAATAGAAATAGGCTGGGTGTGAGCAAGGGGCTGGGAGAGGACACAGTCAGGACAACTGACGCAAGCTGATCAAAGGTATATTTCATACTATATGGCATTATGCTCGAGCAATAAAAGGTCAGGAAAAGTGAGAGGGAAGAGGGATATTGGTGGTTATGGAATTTGTCTTCCTAGGTAGCTGTTTTGTGTGCTGAGGCCCTGCTTTTCTGGACATGGCTGGACATCTGCTTGTCAATATGTATTAGTGAATTAATTCCTCTTTTTTTCTCTACTTGCGAGTGAGAAAAAGGAAGGATATATGTTTTGCTGCTGGCTGGTGTCAATCCACCCCAATGTTTAAGATAAACTTCGTCAAAATTTAAGCAATTTCATAATTTTTGGTCTTGTTTTGGAGTGTGAGTTAGGTCTCTGGTTTCCATTCAAACTTAGATTTGTAAATTGATATTGTGTACACAAATAATTTAACTAATGTATGGCTTCCCGTGGAAGCTGTAGTAAGCCTTGAAGCAAGCCTTTTCTTGAGTTTCACTCAAAACTGAGTCTTGTCATGGCCATAAGCAGAAGACGGCCAATTCTCCCCACACTTGTGAACTTTTTGTCAGATGAAGAGAGTGAAAGTGAAAACACAAGAGAAAGCTTATGTGATGGCATACATATAAAATCGCAACAAGTGGTAGGGCAGAAATGTTTCACTGGAGAGAAAAATAATTTATACATGCTCCAAGCCAAAGGTGATATGACTATGTGAACATGTATATTTTAACAAAGGCTCCCTTTTTACAGGCTGTGTAGGCAATGTCTCTTCAAATCCTTGTGGAACTGTTTAATCACAAAACTAACCTTATTACCTTATGTTCTCAACTTTCTTGACCTAGATATTCTGAGTAAATTCTTCATGCTTTTATACATTTAAAAATAGTTTCATTTTATATCATTGTTGTAATCTTAAAATATTCAAAGGTGCTTATGTTTTAAGAGGTCAAGCCTTGCTCTGAACGGTAGTGCCAAAATATCTCTCCCTATAATGCATATTATTGAAATATGAATTTCAGTACACAGTATTGGATTCCTTTAATGATCTAATACTATCACTGTTGTGATTCAAATAAACTGACTAATTCAAATTCACAATGTTCTGCTTTGTTGAACACTATTTTAAATGTGTATCCAATATGTTTTTCCTGCAAGCAGTCATTTAATATGTTATACATGCTTTATCAGAAGATCTGTGACACTTGTATGAATGTTAATCATACTATTCATTAATATTATTTTCATTGTTTTTACTCAGGGAAGCCCTCACAATATGTTGGTTAGTAATTATGTAAGTATGGGTTGCTCAGATTCTGTGTGATACATGCAGTAGTTGTATATTGTGGCTGGCATTATGCAGTCTGCAGACATAGCTGAACAGAAAGTTGCATTATCACTTTCTCATGAGGACTACCAAGAAATATTTTTGCATGCAAATTGTACAGTGTCTACTAGACCTACTTAAAATAAGTAAGTTTTTCATTCATAGGATGGCATAGATTTGTTCTTGGACATTTTGCTCCAGTTTGGTGTGAGAGTGAGGAGACCTGCAAGGGTAATAGATATTCAATGTTGGGTTTTTGTTTTGGTTTTGTGTTTTTTTTTTTTTCTTCTTCACTTGCCTTATGTTTTCCTTGGAGTAGAAGCAAAGAATTAACTTACCTTTTCACAGTTTACCAGTTGACATGTGGCTGGAGTATGCTAGTGAATATTGATCATCCTATATGTTTCAAACTCTCACAAGCCCATACATCTGCTACCACAGACAAGTAAGACACAACAAATGCCAAACTTCACTCTGTGTGTGTATGGTAGGATTATATATCTTAGAGCAATTCACCTTGCATTTTAAATATCCTTTTATTCATTCATTTTGTTAGGGTGGAGGGAAATACTTGTCATTTGTCTTCAAATACTTGATTGCTGCATGCATTGTCTTCTACAGTTTACATTTTAGTATTCTAACTGATATCAACATACATAACTTTGTCAATAAATCACTAATTTAGGTACTAAATTCTGTATGAAAAGTATTTGCATCTTGCCTTATTTTTAGTGTAAAAATAGTTGTGAAAAAACTAAAGCCAGGTTCCAGTATGTGTTTCTTTCTCTAGAAAAACAGCTTCACATACATAAACTGGCGTACTTTATATTGGAAAACTTTTCAATCTTGTGTTTTGTTTCTGGAATACTTCTGTTCACATTCTCTTCACTATTCTGAAGAACTATGCAACTAGAAGTTCATATAGTTTTAAAGACAGCCATTTTGATTGGAGAAAGCCAACAATACCTACATGGTAGTGAATCAGGAAATGCAAGTTGCAGCCTGGAATCAAATAGTCTATACAATGTTTTAAAATCATAACCTAAAACATACAAAATGTTTTGCATCTGTTAAGTCATTTGAGCTATTTTTATAACTGGCACCCATTAACATATAATTTGTGCCCATTTTTAGTTTTGAGGATGTTAGAATTTCATTGTAGTGGGGAGCATATCATTAGTCTTGAGCATCTGCCAGACATTAAGTTCTCTAGTGGCCAACATTCTCACAAAGCTTTGAAACACGGTCTTTGAGTTCACTAATGATTTGGTATAATTTGACTGCAGAAGCCTGCAAATAAAAATATTTGTAAACATTAAAGTTTGTTTTATGTTAACAAAGCATTCTGAATGAAATATGGACAAATATGCATCAAGGCAAATAGGTCTCCCTGTTTACTCTGTTCTCTTTTGCTTTCATAAATTACAAGCAAATTGATTTCTGTAGGTTATATATATATCTTGTATTAAAATGCATTCTACTGGGGGAGACACCATATGGAAAATTGCTTTATGCATTTTTGTCTTTATTATACCAACATTATACTTTTTCTGGTGTCACAGAAGGCATGATATCCCATACAGAAACACACAAAATTTGTATTGAAAACTCAGCTACTGCCACTTTCAGATCAATAACATGGATCAAATCTCTGCCTGACAGAGGGTTTGTTCTCTTCACTGGAGGCACTTTTAAACAGCACAAATCTGCAACAGAATGTGTGTAAAACAGTTATCATGGACTAATTTTAGACTATATGCAGAAGTATGCTCTGCATTTTCTTCCTGTAAGCAACTGTCAAAAAGAAAGAAAAATAAATGTGAAATGACTCAGATAATAGGACAAAAGCAAGTTATTGCTCCTTGCGCTATATTTCATTTTGGGCTATGGTATATTACCCAAAAGGTCAGGGAACATATCTAGTGTTTTCAGAAAAATGGAAATGAAGCTTTCCAAAAACAATTCTAATGCTGCATGATGTCATTAAATCACAGCAACTTAAATAAGGTAATTCTTTGTACACTGGCAGGGCAAAATATATTTTAGCATTAAGTATTCATTATCTGCACAAATTAACAAAATGTCTTTGCTCAGAATTTCTGGTGTCAATTTAAGTATTTCTAAATAATTTTAAAGCAGATAAGTTTGAAAATTATGACACCTCTTTACTTCAAGAAGAGTTCACCTTGAAGTTGCCTTGCATAACCCCTCTCTTTTACTGTGGTTCATAAATCTTTTATTTTCTGTGGAAGTCAGGAAATTGCCCATAGAAGCACACTATAAATAAAACCAAAAATTTCTCAAGGAGGTGGCTAACCAGAAGTTTCTGCTTCTATGCTCCAATAACCCAAAGTATTGCAAGTGACAAAATAAGAAAAAAACAGAAGCACTAGTATTATGCAGGTAGAAAATCTGCCATCGTGCACTTACCAAGCTGTAACTAACGTCAGCTCTTGCTATGTTGCGTATCATATAAAAGATAAGAAATTGTACTTGGCAGTAAATTGGTGATAGAATGGACTACTTTGATCTAAGGAAAAAGGACATAGAACATTTTTGTCCCAACTAATGGCTTAGGAAGAGATATGCTGAGTCCTATTTTTATCTTTTTGCAAATTGGGAAGTCTTTTAACTATTGCAGCAAATTTGTTCAGTCAAAGGTTTTTCAATTATTCTAAAAGTGTAAAGTACTCTTCTTGAAGAACGCTCATGTGTTTAGAGCTATAAGAATAGCAGAGAGCAGAAACCAAAACAGAGTTGACTGCAATTGCTGAGACTGCGTTCAACCTTAACACGGAAAATACAAGTGGAGGAGTCATAGAATCATAGAATCATTAAGGTTGGAAAAGACTTCTAAGATTATCAAGTCCAACCATCAACCCAACACCACCATGCCCATTAAACCATGACCCTAAGCACCACATCTACACATCTTTTAAATATTTCCAGGGATGGTGACTCAACCACTTCCCTGGGCAGCCTTTTCCAAGGCTTGACCAGTCTTTCAGTAAAGAAACTTCTTCTAATGTCCAATCTAAATCTCCCTCGGTGCAACTTGAGGCCATTTCCTCTAATCCTATTGCTAGTTACTTGGCAGAAGAGACCAACCCCCACCTTGCTACAACCTCCTTTCAGGTAGTTGTAAAGCATGATGAGGTCTCCCCTCAGCCTCCTCTTTTCCAGGCTAAACAACCCCAGTTCCCTCAGCCACTCCTCATAAAACTTGTTCTTCAGACCCTTCACCAGCTTTGTTGCCCTTCTCTGGACATGCTCCAGCACCAAAATGTTCTTCTTGTAGTGAGGGGCCCAAAACTGAACAGTATTCCAGGTGTGGCCTCACCAGTGCTGAGTAGAGGGGCATGATNTGAACTCCATCTATTGCCATCAGGCCTGGTGCCGTGTAAACCTCCCCATGATCAAAGAAGCCAAAATTTCACCAATGGCACCAGCCCCTAAGCCATGTGTTGATCTGATGACTTTTCTTGTTCCTTTCAGTATTCTTCCCTGCCATTGAAGGGACTGAGGAAAACAGTACCTGTACTCCCGATCCTTCCACCAATCGCCCCAGTGCCCTGAAGACCCTTTTGATCACTTCAGGACTTCTTTCTGCCACGTCCTCACAGCCAGCCTGAATAACCAATAGCGGGTAGTAATCAGAGGCCTGTACCAGACTAGGGAGTTTCCTAGTAATGTCCTTAACCCGGGCCCCAGGGAGGCAGCAGACTTCCCTGTGGGATGGGTCTGGCCGGCATATTGGGCCCTCCGTCCCCCTCAGGAGGGAGTCACCTATGTCAATTACCCTCCTGCCAAGTCATCTTTCAGCCTTCTCTTTCTCTACTGTTTCCTAGGATGTCCTAGCCTCCCTCCACTCAATTTATTTTGTATGTAATTTGCCTATTGGTGCTGGTGTTTGTACTTTTTCTCATTCTTACTCATCTCCTTCTGACTGGTTTATATCTAACCTGACGTGTAATGCCGAAATCAAGATGTATATACCAAATGAGCCTTTACTACACACAGTTAGAATCCAAACATTACTTCACATGCTTCATGCATGTTTTTGCTGTTTTCATATTGCAGTATGAAGTTAGGTTTTTTTTTTCCTTAAACTGTAGGATGGCTTTGGTTCACATTCGGGCTATGAGGGCCTCTAATTCCCAGACTAATTTTTGTAGAACGTTGTCCAAATCATGCTAGCTGGTTGCTGTTCAATTAATTTCATTATTGCTCACATTGCTACAGAACTGTAGCATTTCTTCAAATATTTTCAAGGTGATTTTAAAATGAGTTCATTCTGCAAGTAGCTGCATCCAGCATAGCTTTATGTCTGCAGATGTAATATAGGAATACCATAGTTTATAATCCATTTTGTAAACAAAAAATGTAAATAAGCCTGGACTGAAAACAGATCCCTACAGAGTCGTTTCTCTATTTCTCCTTCCAGTTAAAAAAAAAGAAAGGTTTTTTAAAAATTAGTTTTACATTTATCTTACACTACAGTTTATATTTTGTCATCATAGTTACTAATAAAACACTTGAACAGAGCTAGACTTTGCATTGACTGCTGCAGAAACATTATTAGTCCTTCCTTGTTGATTTTGAAATTTTAATTACAGTTACATAGACAACTATTACTCAGTTTTCTACCCGTCTCAAATATGTTTTCTTGACTTCCATAAAAACATGTAAGACCATAAAAAACCTTATTAATGAAGGAATATATTAAATCAGCTATTTCTCCTTAATCTGAAAGGGCTGCTACAGAAAAATATCAGGTGGTTTGCTATGATTTGCTCTTAACTAGTCCATGCTTCCTGCCAGGCATATTCTCATTATCTTCCAGATATTTGTTCCAGAGTTTCTCAGAAATAGAATTAAAGTGAGTGGTCTATAATTAATGATCCACTTTAAAATTTTTCTAAGATACACACTATTAATTTCATCTACTTTATAAGTTAAGTATGTTTAGACAGAACTACCTTCCTTGTCCTATCAGTGGAGAGGGACATTATATCCTGCAGAAGTCTTGGACCACCTAAATTAGGTAACTGAAGTTAATTTATGAGTGAACATTCTTTTTTTTCCTTATTTTCCTACACCTTATTACACTTTATTGCCTCTTCCCAGCTCCCATATTCTTAACCAGCCTCCAAGAATTCTCAAAGGTAATCAGAAGCTGTCCTAGGCAATATTCCACATAATTTGGGGTGAATTTTGTCAGACACAGGTAGGTGGAGAAAACCAAAACTCTTTCTGGATCTGTTTTCCTTCTTACTGCCTTCTGTCATTGATATTTAATTATCTGACTAAAGTTAACCTTTCCAGTGAAAACTGAAACAAAAGAGGGCATTAAATATGTCAGACTTCTTGACATCATTTGTCATTAGCCTCCAGTGGCATGGACTGTTATTTTCCTTGGGTTTCCTCCTAATCTAATTGTAGAATGGTTTGTTGTTGCCCTTTATGTTCCCTGCCAGTTGCATCTCATTTTGAGGCTTGACCTTTCTAATTTTGGGCCTATGTACTTCTGTTTTTTTTTTTTTTTTTTTTTTTCTGATTGTCCTTGAACATTTGCCTTTTTCGTTATTCTCTTGGTGCTTCCTTCTTGAGTTTCAGGACATTGAACGGTTTATGAGGAACATTTGCTACACTTTCCGTCTTCTTTTGCTTTAGGAAAATTTGCTGTTAATACTGAGCATATAAGACTTCTTTTTTAAAGACCTGCCAACCTCTTTAAGGAATTACTGTCCTTTTTTTTTTTTCCTTTGATTGACTCCTCCTGAGATCCTTCCTACAGGTTCTCCCATTTTAAAGCATATTTTTCATGAGTTAACCTAGTCTCACTTCTTGCTTTTGAGTTAATAACTGCTGGGAAGAATCAAAACTGGAGGAAGTCTTCCCTCAGTCTTATTCTCCATCTTTCTTTTTCTCCAGAGAACACATAAAAGAATCTTGCCGGCCTATTCCACCTCTGGTTCATTTTTAACACCAGTCACTACACTTTTGATGCTTTTCCATAGTTATCAGGCATTTATTTTTAATAAGAATTAATAATTAACTTTTCCCCTTTTGGTGGCCTGCAGCAGACATCATTCTAAAATGCCCTTTTTCTTCCCTTTTATCATCACATAGAGACTCTTAACATTTATTGTGTACTGCAGTTTGGACTTGGGACTGCCCTGTCTGTCCCTCCTTGAGCATTTAGTTCTCCATCTCCTATTTGCAAATCCCTATGGAGACAGCTGTTAAGTAAGGAAATTAAAAGCCATTACACACTTGATAGCTGTATCCTTATAGATGGAACATATTCAAATTCTGGTTCTTTTTGATTTGTGGTACAGTTTATCTTATGATGATACTGCATCTCAGACAATGGGAATAGATGTAAATTGTCAACCCAGTGGAGGATGACTACAGCTCAATGAATGTCCTTGTCATCTTCTTTTTCTTTACCTAATTTACTCTTCACTCTTCTCTAACTGCCTTCGGGCTCTAAAAGACTTCATTCAGGTACCCATAACAATATGGCTATTTTCTTCCCTATGACATTATTTAACTTTTTTTATTTTTCTTGCTTTTTCTTCAAGTAATAATTCCTTTTGAAATAAAAGTATAATTATGAATTAAATATCTGACGTTTAAGATCTCTGAGAACACATCACTGAAACATCCAAAAACTCCAAGCTGTTTGTTTGGGATATATGAAGAACAGTAATCAGTCACAGCACAAGAACTAATATATAGATGTGTCATTACTGAGTAGTAATTAATGATAGTAGTGACTGGCTGAAAACATTCAGGGACTTAAATAACGAAATGAGTTAGCAGTTGTCAGCTGGACACCATGCAGCACTACTGAGTCCTGATTAGCTGATATAATCAGTTTCAAGTTTAGAACAGGTTATTAGTGGGGGTAGTCTCATAACTCTACAGTAAACTTGGCTGAACTTTCTCACACACAAGAAAATGAAGCAAAACTCCATAGCTCAGGAGTTAACATTATGCAAATGCCTTGCCTTGCCTTGCCTTGCCTTGCCTTGCCTTGCCTTCCCTTGCCTTGCCTTGCCTTCCCTTCCCTTCCCTTCCCTTCCTTTCTTTTTTCATCTCAAGAAGATTATTGGGATGAAATTTGTTTAAATTCTATTGGATTTGAAGATAAACAGAAAACTAGTCTTCATTTCTTATTAGGCCCTACATTAGGCCCTCCTTAAGGGCTGACTTATGAACTCAATTCCCTTTGCAGTAGAAAATCCCCTAAATCTGCACTTATTTAACATGTCAGATTGTCACAGCTGGATATTTTACTCTTCTATTTTTCATTGGAATCCATAAAATATGGATATATTGTCTCCCAGGAACTGATGATGGACAATATATGCTTCCGTAAACAGAAGACAGCAGTTTCCTAGCGAAAATGGATGGTCATGCCCAGGCCACTTACACCCCGTTACTGTTTTCTTAGTTTGAAAGAAATGAACACCTATCAACCTGGGGAAACTTAACTGTTTTGTCTATAGTCATGATTAGGCAGAACCATAGTTCAGAAATGAACCATAATTTAGAAATTAGATGAGCCATGGTTTAGAAACATTCTAGCTAGGAAAGGATTAGCCTTGTGGTATAGAATCTTAAGATTAAAAACATGAAGCCTTCTTTAAGTTAAAAAACAACATTCCCTTTTATTTTTTCTTTTTTTTTTCTGAAATGTGTGTTTTCAATTCAGAAGAAGCCTCCAATATCTGAAACCATTTTCTTATACACTTTTTTGTCTCTCATCACATTTTATTAGTTTCTTTGAACACTGCAATGAGATGCAAGAGAATTTTAACAAAGAATCTCATAGAAGAAAAAAATAAAATCTTTCTTTGCAGCACTGTAGTCTTATTAGTTAACACATTTATTTGAACTCCTAATGTACATTCTAAATTATTTTGGAGAACTGAAAACACAAGGAAGTGTCACTTGTTTATAAAAATGTGTTATGTTATACACTGAAGCCACTTTAAACACTGCAGGAGGCATTCATGTTTTGCAATCATTAAACCATTACAGTGATACTGAAAGTCTAAGAAGGTTATTAGGGAGAGAAACTGCTGGGTCCATCATAAAATGAAATTATGATATTATTATAGTCTGTTGCCAATGAAAGAAAGAATGCACCAAAACAGGAAGGGTTTTTCAGTTCCTGTTTAACTGGAAAAGCAAAATAAATTGTTTTACAATGGCTTTCTATTTCTCCAAATAAATGAGCATGTTCCCTCATCCTGGAAAATTGAGTGAGTTTTAGGTTCTGCACCATCATCTGAATAGCAAATGCAGAAAAGCTGCATTTACTCTTAGGTATCTGTTACAAACATCTAAAATTACATTATGAACTTCAGAATCCATTGTTAATTTTCATCATAAAACTGTTTAACTTTTATGCAATTAATGGCACACAGAGGGATAATTGGACAGATTACTGTTTTTTTTGTTTTGTTTTGTTTTCTATCTGTTGCTGGAGTATTTTGCAGTTAACTCTACTTTTTTTACATCACTGAGTAAATTTCTTCAATAGTTCAGAAAGGATAAGAAAAGGTAGTATGATACTTATATATCATGTACAAATATACAAATCCATTTCAGATTATGTTGGATCGAGTCATTTGCACTCGTAGTCAAACATCTTTACTAAATAAATACTAGCAACTTCAGAACAGAAATGAGTTTATTATAATAGATACTCATAGATTGAATCAAACTTTTTTTCCAGTGGCTTATGATTGGCTTAAACCCTGAGGTTTATTAGCCCCATTTTTTTTTTAGATGTACCTAACATAAATGTAGATTTTTTGTCCTTAATAAACGTACAGACATGTAATCTTCTGAATCCTCCTGAGCTCCCTGCCTAAGTGATATATTGTGTTGGGAGTGGTACACATGTAAAATATTGCATCCTGGACTAATTCAACCATACTGATATACTTTCCCAACCCATAAGATTTTACCTATGTCACATAAAGCAATATTTTGGATATTTTTAGAAAGTTAAAAAAAAAAAAATAGGAAACTATTATTCTTTGAAGTTTCCTTTGTAATAAGGGAGTGCCTTAGGAACTGTTTGCCTATGGAAATATACTATGGTCATATTAGTGTAATTGTACTGTGGTAGTTATCCTGAAACAGTTTCTCATCAATGCATCCTTATTTTGAAATAAAAGTACCTTTTCCCACTTAAGGAAAAGATGTCCTCCACCTGGATGAATAGTTGTACATCTATGCTGGCAAAGGTCTTAATCTTTACTAACATCTTAGTTATAAAGGTTAATACGTCACTATTGATGTTAATGGCAAAATTGTAATTGATTTATATATGGTTCAATTTTCATAATTTTAAATCTTTTGTGGGTCTTCAGCACAGTAAACATTTCCTACTGTATTTTAAAATTCTTAAGTGTGATCTGAAAGATTGAATGTGGAGTTGTATACAGGTGTGAATACAAGTACCTGGTCATATCTGACCCACTCTTCCTCTTCTTGTTCAAGGAGACGAAAGTCAGTGAATGTTTTTCTTCTGAGTATATATAAGTTTCAGAGGATTTATTCCTACACAATGGGTTTAAACTTGGGTATTTCCTATGGTTAAATGGATCAATATGCAAACATAAAGTACTTTGTAACAGAAATTATGGTTCTTGTCAGGTAGGTTGGGTACTGGCAGAATTCAAATCCTAAATGACATATGGAACAGAGTTAGAAGATTTGATGTGGCAGGAGTTTTATGTATCCTTCAAAATAATGAAAAACACTTATTGGGAAAATGTCACATACTTACAGCTTGCTTTACATACTGTATCTAATCTTATTTGTATAAGTATGCGAAAAATCTACTAACAAAACAGATTATCTTCTCTGTTCTTAAGCTATGGTACTAATCTCAGCAAGTCAAGGTTGATATGGAAACTCAGAATGGCTTTAATTACAAGTATGCAAAAATAATTGACAAAATGACCAAGAGAGTATGGAACTCTTTATTCTCTCCTAATTTTGGTATTGCAGTGCAAGAACAGCAGTAATAAGGGTGAAATAAGTCTGAATTTAAAATATTCAATTTTGCATGCATTGTTCTTTCACTATTCTTTTAACCAAAAATATTGTGACTTTCCTTTTTATCTTATGTTTCAACTCATAGCAGAAGACTGTTTACACCGTCACTGTTCATTAGAGGAAGGTAAATTGATTTCCCATGTCATCTGTTATCAAAGGCATTATTTACACAAGAAAAGAAAGGGAAAAAAATGACCCCAAATGCTTTATTCAGTGTTGGCCCTTTGAAAAAATTAGGAAAAATGAAATTACAAAATTAAACAACAGATCTTTTGAGTAAGGATGAGAATCTCTGCTTAACAGAACAAAAGGCCACTTCATTGTATTCTCAAACAGCTTTTATCATCTTGAATACAGAGGGGTTAAAGAAAAACACACTTCATCTCTGAGTCAACAGTCTCTCTGAAATTTGTCACTCAGCAAACAATGAAAAAGTTCAGATGTTATTCTGAGTAAGGTGGCCTTGGTTATGTTCTAAGGCACATCAACTGTCAGCAAAAAGTCCTTGGTTAATAGCTATAAGACAATGTAATTGAATAATTCAAAGACATTAGCTTGTATTTGAAATAACAAGTTTTTTTTTTATTTTATTCATCTTTTACTCATCCAGTTCTAATTATTTGTCCTTAAATGAAGGAAATCCCAGACAAAAATGGCATGCTTTACTCCTTAGAACGACAAGACAAAAGAAGCGCAAATAGAACTGTGCCTTCTTTCATCCAACTTCTTTTTAATTGAAAAATAAAGAAATAAAAATCAGGGGAGAAAGAGGACTAGCACTTTGTAGTGTACTGCACAGAGTTGGATGGGCAGGCTATATATATATGCATATGTTAAAGGCAACAAACAAAGCTCAGAAAGAAATTACGGTGTGAGATGAAAAAGGGTGTGAAGCCTACTCCATAGGAGTGGTAGAATGATTCAGTTACCACAATTAGACAAATAAGCAGAGCCTAGTAATAAAACTTAATGCACATATTTTAACATCTTGGAGTAAATAGGTAGAAACCTCAAAAAAGAAGAAGCTGTTGTTGACTTAGTCTATCAGTTGTGAGAAATGTACATGACTGACCTCAAAATATTCCAACTGAAGAGCTGTTCTAGAACTACTCCCACTATAAAAAAAAATTCAAGATGCATGAGTGAAAAAAGTCTTGCTAAAAGAACACAAAGAGTTAATTACCTGCAAGTGCGGAGGACATCATATTAGAGGTTACAGACCATAGGGATTATATCTATGAAAAAAAGATTCCACCTCAAAGGAGTCATGATTAAGCAATATAGCAAAAACTATTATTAGAAATAAAAATAAATCTTCAAAAAGTGTTAGTAATTTACGAACAGAAAAAAGGGCATAAACTTTGGCAAGTTAAATATTAAACTATGGTTAGCCAAAATGATAATTTAAAAAGTTGAGGAACAACTTTGTAAACCATGAAGACTAGTGTTGAAATCTTTTTGAACACAGTGGAAGCAAGAAGTCTGCCAAAGAATATAGAAACGGTATATGACCATTACATTGACCAGTGTAATTTATTACCATAAAGTTATGAGAATTCTTTGCTTCACTGATCAGTATTGAAGGAGATTTAGGTGATTCCCATGCTGGAGCATTTTATTATAGGGAGTGAGTTGGAAAGGATTTTGTGCAAAATGTCAGTAGAAGAGGAGTTAGAACAAAACATTAGAACAAAGAGCAATAAATTGGTGTCTTATGATATTTACCTAAATCTTGTCACAGAATCAGATATGATTCCATTAAAATCTATGAAATCAGGGTATAGTCTATCAGAGCTATCAGTACCAGAAAAAATGACAAATATGTTGTGTTTTAAAAAAAAAACAGAAAAAACCCAAACCCGGTTCCTGCAAAATCTAGAAAAAACCAGATCATCAAATCTGCAGGTTGTACCAGAGAAATTTGTAAAAAATTATGATAAAAAATATCATTAGCAGATGTATGGATAGAAGTAATGGGGAAGAATCAGTATAGCTTTTTCACAGGGAAGTCATGTCCAGTCTTTGGCAGAGTCAGTGAACATACAGAAAAAGTGATCTAATTGATACAATGAACTTTCTAAAAAGTTTCTTACATGATCCTATGACAAAAATTCCACTAAAAAGGAGTTGAAAAAGAAGGACAATACTCTTCTAATTTAAACATCTAGCTAAAATTTGGGAAATGTGGTACATATTGGTACATAGTGAGGATTGACAATGGATGGAAAGTATGACTAGGTTGTGCAAGAACGTGTGCTTGGACCATAGTGAATAGACATACCCAGATAAAACCTTGAAAGTGCATATGTGGAGAATGATAAAGTTTATTACTGTTACGAAATCACATATGAAAGTTTATTAATGCTAAAAAATATTAATGAAAATAAATGTAAAACTAACTGTAGGTGAATTCTTGTGAGTGAGTAGGGTCAGTAGGTGATAAAAGGGCAACTTTAAATTAATACTTTCAAATCTAAAGTAATGTAAGTAGTGGAATGGGGAAATATCTGTAATGATATATACAAAATTTGGGTCCTTGTCATTCAGTGAAAATGGTTATCACTCTGGAAGGAGATCCTGGGGTCATTTTCCATAAAATGTGAGTGTAATGCTCACTTGGAGTGAAATGTTATGTAACTGTCTTTCTGATATATATGCTTCCGTCTTGATTACAACACGCAGTACTGATCCCATCAACTCAAAAAGGAGAAGAAAGTGAGGACAGCAAGGATAGCTATGACTTAGTCACCATCACAGAAACATGGTGGGATGACTGCAGTGCTGCAATGGATGGCTATAAGCTCTTCAGAAGAGACAGGTGAAGAAGGAGAGGTGGTGGGGTGGCTCTGTATGTTAGGGAGTGTTTCCATTATATAGAGCTCAACGATTGTAATGATAAGGTTGAGTGCTTATGGGTAAGAGTCAGTGGAAAGGCCAACAAGGCAGATATCTTGCTGGGAGTCTGTTATAGACCACCTAACCAGGATGAAGAGGCAGATGAAACATTCTACAAGCAACTGGCAGAAGTCTCACAATCGCTAGCCCTTGTTTTTGTGGGGGACTTCAACTTTCTGGATGTCTGCTGGAAATACAACACGGCTGAGAGGAAACAGTCTAGGATGTTCCTGGAGTGTGTGGAAGATAACTTCCTGGCACAGCTGGTAAGTGAACCTACCAGGAGAGGTGCCTCGCTTGACCTGCTGTTTACAAACAGAGAAGGACTGGTGGGAGACGTGGTGGTCAGAGGCTGTCTTGGACTCAGCGACCATGAAATGATAGAATTCTCGATTCTTGGTGAAGTAAGGAGGGTGATCAGCAAAACCACTACCATGGACTTCTGGAGGGCAGACTTTGACCTGTTCAGGACACTGATTGAATGAGACCCTTAGGAGACAGTCCTGAAGGGCAAAAGGGTCCAAGANGGGGGCTGAGTTTTGGGGCCAGTGTTGTTCAATATCTTTATCAATGAAGGGATTGAGTGCTCCCTCCATAAGTTTGCAGATGATAGCAAGTTGGGCGGGACCGTTGATCTGCTCGAGGGTAGATAGGCTCTGCAGAGGGACCTGGACAGCTTGCATCATTGGGCCAAGGCCAATTGTCTGACTCCTAACAAGGCCAAGTGCCGGGTCCTGCACTCGGGTCACAATAACTGCATGCAACACTACAGGCTTGAGAAAGAGTGGCTNTCCAGGGAACTACAGGCCGGTCAGCCTGTCCTCGGTGCCAGGGAAGATTACAGAGGAGTTCATCTTGAGGACACTCACAGGCCATGTTCGGGACAGCCAGGGGATCAGACCTAGCCAGCATGGGTTCATAAAAGCAGGTCCTGCTTGATCAACCTGATTATCTTCTATGACCAGGTGACCCCCCTAGTGAATGAAGGAAAGGCTGTGGATGTGGTCTACCTGGACTTCAGTAAAGCTTTTGACACTGTCTCCCACAGCATTCTCCTAGAGAAGCTGGTGGCTCACGGCTTAGACAGGTGTACTCTTCTCTGGGTAAAAAACTGGCTGGATGGCCAAGCCCAGAGAGTTGTGGTCAATGGAGTTAAATCCAATTGGCAGCTGGTCACAGGGGGCTGAGTTTTGGGGCCAGTGTTGTTCAATATCTTTATCAATGAAGGGATTGAGTGCTCCCTCCATAAGTTTGCAGATGATAGCAAGTTGGGCGGGACCGTTGATCTGCTCGAGGGTAGATAGGCTCTGCAGAGGGACCTGGACAGCTTGCATCATTGGGCCAAGGCCAATTGTCTGACTCCTAACAAGGCCAAGTGCCGGGTCCTGCACTCGGGTCACAATAACTGCATGCAACACTACAGGCTTGAGAAAGAGTGGCTGGAAAGTTGCCTGGTGGAAAAGGATCTGGGGGTGTTGCTTGACAGCCAGCTGAACATGAGCCGGCAGTGTGCCCAGGTGGCCAAGAAGACCAACAGCATCCTGGCCTGTATCAGAAAAAGTGTGGCCAGCAGGAGTGGGGAGGTGATTGTGCCCCTGTACTGGGCACTGGTGAGGCTGCTCCTTGAATACTGTGTTCAGTTTTGGGCCCCTCACTACAAGAAGGACATTGAGGTGCTGGAGTGTGTCCAGAGAAGGACAACAAGCTGGTGAAAGGTCTGGAGTAAAAGTCTTATGAGGAGTGGCTATGGGAACTGGAACTGGAGAAGAAGAACCTTAGTCTGGAGAAGAGACTCAGGGGAGACTTTATTGTGCTCTACAACTTCCTGAAAGGAGATGAGGTGGGTGTTGTTCTCTTCTCCCAAATAACTAGTGATAGGACGAGAGGAAATGACCTCAAGTTGTGCCGAAGGAGGTTTAGATTGGATATTAGGAAAAACTTGTTTACTGAAAGAGTGGTGAAGCCTTGGAACAGGCTGTCCAGGGAAGTGGTGGAGTCACCATCCCTGGAAGTATTTAAAAGACTTGTACATGTGGCACTTAGGGCCATGGTTTAGTGGGCATGGTGGTGTTGGATTGACAGTTGGATTTGATGATCTTAGAGGTCTTTTCCAACCTTAATGATTCTATGATTCTATGATTCTATGATAATCAGAGGTATGGGATGGTTTTCACAGAAGACTAAACATAGTACAACTTGTAGACAAGATGTCTGAAGGATATATAGCAGAGGTATGTAAAACCCAGACAGGCATGTGAACAGAAATAACTGAATGATGTTTATTTAGTATCCCCCATAAGGCAGAAATAAGAAGGTGGTTGCAGCAGTAATGTAATCTAAGTAAATGTAACTGTGCAGGTGTAGGTGTGGTCCCTCTCAAAGATCTTAATGTAGGTAGGTATAGAGTTATGCCGAATGTTGCTCTGCTCTTGAAATCAATGTCTCCTGTGATGGCACTCTAAATCTTGAGGACCCAGGAAAGACCACTAAAAGGGCCAAATATCACAGCAACAGTCTGTGCCCGGCCTCTCAAGGCTGGCTCCCTGGTGGAATCCACTCTGTGTCCCATATAAGGAGGGAATGAAATTCTCAGAGTGCTTGTTTAGAAACAAACCAACAAAAAATCCCACACGCTGACAAAAGACACTAAAGCTAGGTTGCAGAAGAACTAATTTCTACTGATGAGGTGCCTGACTGAGGGCAAAAGGCATGTACCTGTCTAGTAAAGAGCTAGATCAGTGAGGTCGTTGCTCAGCGTAGACCATGAGGTGGGATTATTTCCTCCAAAGAGCTCAGTTGTATCTACTGTTTTTGTTATTGACTGATGTAAGAAGGCGGGTGTGTACTCCAGAAGCATACAGACTAGCTCAGTGTGTGTGCAGAAAGCTGTCCAAACAGGCTTTTTTCTACCTGGGAATGCAGTGGTGGCTATGGTGAATGTGCCTAGTGGTGTTTTGCATATCACTCTGGGTGTGAAGATACCTAACTGAGAAGGACAGGCCATGAATTTTATTCCCTATTTCCCACTTAGTTTCTTGCTTGTCTTTTTTTCTAATCAATCTGTTATTCCTTACCGTACAATTGCATACCCTCTTCTGCTGTCTTTCAGGCTTTATGAACTTTGCTTTGATTTCTGTGCAACAGCATAAAAAAAACTCTGCAGGAAAGTTTTCCATGTGTTGTGGATCTGACAGTGAGGGCAGGAGGCTGTTTGCATGCCCTCCTGCTCAAGGTTGCATTGACTGTGCAACTCCTGGTTCCCAGGAAAGTGCTCTATCTGCCAGTCTAATGACTTCTTTTCTTCACCTAGTGCTTCAAGACATCTGCTCCATTTGGTATATGTTAAGTGTGATATAAAAGTGTTCGACAGAGTGGGCCTCTTGGAGGAGGTGGGCGCTTTTCTGTCTGCCTTTGTAGATGGTTGGGCTTCCCCAGGGCAGCCATGGGGTCGTGCTCCAGGGTCACAATATAGCTCTGCAATGGTGCAAATGCCTTGGGAAGTAGGAGGTAAGCAGCGAAGTGCCTCACAGCTTTGATGGCTCTGCAATTGGATGGGTATGAACCCTAAATCCCAAGACCTTACCCTTACTGAGCAGTTGCTTAAGATCTGTTTAGCTTCCCAGTCACTTCTTGGGACCTAGGCCACTGACTTATTTTTTCTTTTTTTTCCCCCTCCAGATTAGGGGATGTAAGGAATAAGGGTATCTTTGTTTCACAAACTCTTATCAAAATATGATGAAAAGTCAAAAGTGAAAATTTTGAAATATTATTTTCCCTCTTTTGTCCTTCTAATAAAACTGTTCTGGCATAGTATAAGGCTGGCGGGCTGGCAGCCTCCCATCAACAGCAGAGCTCTTTGACTGGGATTTTAGCAATATGTTAGGGAATGAGGTAGGAGGCTTTGTCATGATTAAAGACGATGACTACCACATATCTATGCCTATATCTATCCACTTGGTCAGTGTTGCTCATCCCTCAGTATCTGAGTGGTAAATTTACTTGGAAACCAAAAGAGATATGTAAAACATATAAATGAATATTAAAGAAAAAACGTAAAATGAAGTATCTCTAAAAAAATGGCCAGAAAGTTTGTGCAAGTAAGAAACTGCAATCGCCTGTTTGAGTATCCTGTTATTCTCTACCATCAGAAAGATGGGACATTTTCTTTGTTTATACTTGGCTATGTCAAATGTCTTTCAAAATGTTTCTGTGGTGACAACACTTGACAAAAAATGCTTACAGCTTCAGCAGTCTTTGTATCAACCAAGAGGAACCTGTGAAATTAATAATCTGATAAGAAATATATAATACGCTATACAACTGTTCAGCAAAGTATAAATGATAAAACGCAAGCTGCTTCTTTGAAACAAAATATATCTTATTCACCAAAATATTATAAACTGGAAGTAGTTGTGAAGAAAAATTGTGATGAAGCGTAATAAACTTCCTCATTAGTAGTAGTTGACCAAATGCAAAAAACAATTGTGCTTGAACTACAGAAGAGATATCGGCATGTACCTGATTCCAGATCATAGAATTATTTCAATTTATTAATGGACTGACTATCTTAAGGCATTGTGGCTGTGTGTACACTGTTAAACAGTGCTTGGGAAGACTTTGGGCTGTGGAACTTGCATATTTATACTGTTGGATGGGCTAAAAGAAAAATTGGAGCTGCTGAAATCAGAGCCTAAAAATGGAGGTAGAGATAATATATAATTTCAAAAGTGTAGATTTTTTAAAAAAATAATAAAATACATAACATTGTAGGCTTTAGGCTTGCTTATTGGAGAAGTAAAGAACATTTAGCTGCTGCACAAAAATGCACATTATAAGGAAAAGAATTAAGTACCAGATGAACAGGGAGTAACTATTCATGAATTCCTATTCATCCTATGTAGGTGCAATTTCAGTGAAGGTTTTCTACCTTGCTTTAGTATGGAAGATATCGACATTTAGAGAAGAGTAGGCTAGATGATACTACATGTCTACAGCTTAAAGATTTTGGCTTTACTTATATTTTTGAACCATGTCTCAGCAGATAAACATTTACAATTTAAAGAACAGGAGAAAAAACTAATTTTAAATCATACAGAATCACTCTGACTCAAGCAGACATTTATTGTATTGTAGGCACTCATATTTTTAAGCCTTCCATTCATTATCTGTGTTAAGAAAATGTTGAAATACTTCTATAAGGAAATATTGTCTATTCAGCCATGCATAATTTTGTTGAACACGTGTCTATCTCCTGAATATACTGTTGAACTTTTAGGTTTTGATATGTATATTCTGGCAAAGAAGGTCTTTCACATAACTCAATATTGTGATACTGTGAATGAGGTTAAGAGAGTAGAATGTGTTTAACAAGTTAAGAATGTGAATATTTATAGATGTATAACAGAGAGTATAAAATAATAAATTCTATTATATCACTTACAAGACATTTGTGGGGCTGTTGGTAGTTCATTAGCATTACACCTCATTTACAGTAGTGTGAAATAAGAATCAGACCTTGTGTGCCTTCATTTGAATGGTATTTTTTTCTTCTTAAAAATCTATGTTGTGATCTCAAAGACTAAAATGAATCAAATTTACTCTTGTGTACCATGTCATATGAAACTGATGTACTTGTTTTGTGTGGTTCCTTGTAAGAAGGAAAAAAAAGGTAAAAAAGATGAATTAGCTAAAGTTAGCATCACTTTGCAAGTTGTACATTTTATAAACTCTTTTAGGTTTCACTAGAAAACTAGATGAGAAATACAGATTAAAAAAAAAGCTTTAACTAAAATGCAAAAGACAATTTTAGAATGTAGTGGACTAGTAGTTATTACCTTTATGAACTCCAAGTAACTTCAGCAAAAATATATTAAAAAAAGGAGAAAAAGCTTTAGAAATATCTTTAGTTTAATATAAAAACCTATAGCAAGTCTAAAGACTGCATTAGGAATGGAATTATTGTTATAATAAGCAGACACATATCTAATTAACTGTTACTTACAATCCTTTCTTTTGGTATCTCTCATGACAGAGCTCATATATAAATGTGCATTGTTGATTAAAACTGCAGTCAAGGAACAATCTGAATTTTGTTTTTAAGGGACTGCACTGCAGTATTCTAGTCAGAAGTCTGTAGATTTATTTATCTGGTATATCAGTTACTAAATAGCAGTAGAATGAAAGTGAAAAATAATTAATGTATTTATCTAACCTGTTAAGGATTTATACTGTGGGATACTGTTCACATGTAGGGTCAGTTAAAGGATATGTCCATTCGACTTAACTGAGGAATTCACAACACAGTTCCTGCCATTCTCAAGGCAAATATCCTTTGCTTGGTTCATGTGATATATGAATTAAACACTGCATTTTATAGATAATGGGACGAAAACGTTCTACATTATTCCATAGCCATTAAATAGGCCTCCTTAAAAGTTCTTGATTTTTAAAGCTAATTTCTTGATTCTCCACCTTTTTTTTTTTTTTTAATATATTACTTATATGGATTCTCTGTGTTTATTTTCACTGTTGCAAGCTTATTATCTTGGATATTTCTTCCAATTTTCAGTTGGTTCTAGCAGCCTCCTTAACCTAACAGCCTTTATTCTTCTACTCACCTGGTCCACATAGCAGCATAGCACAGTGGAAAAAAGAACATCTCCTTGCCTAAATGAGCTAAATGCTGCATGAGTTGCATGAGCTGAATGAACTGAATGTGTAGGTATCTGAAAGGAGGAACATCAAGAGGATAGCTCCATTCTCTGTAAAGCGCTTTGGATAAAAATTATAGCAACCACGTAATGAGAATTTTGTTACTCATTTAAATGGGAAAAAGTTTTCACTTTCTTTTCCACTTGTCAGTTGATAGCCAGGACTATAACAGGCTAATGTTATTGCAGGGTGAGGGTTTTAATTTTGCCCCAAATCTCAGGATAATTTTTCAAGGTTTTTAGGGTAGCTTTTAATGCATGATACTCCAGCTGGGTTCAGTGGTGCAGTGCCTGCCCTGGGCAAAGTGGCCTGGGGCTCTGGACAGACAGGGTAGCTCTACATTTCCTCCAGGCCATAGTTTTCTGGCTTTGTCCGATCTGATACCTTAGTGTCTTGTTTAGTATTTATAGTATTTAGTGCATAACCATTTTATATGAATATACAGAGATTCAGGGTGCATTTTTGAACCAAAGTTGTTAACATAATCCCCAAGGTTGCTGTGGAGGGAGAAATCATCCATTTATAGTCTCTAGGAAAGGAAATGTTCATATTTTTCAGGCCAATAAATGTTATTAGATCAAGTTTCAAAATGTCTGAAGCAAGTGGGAATGCAAATTAATTTTCAAACATCCTCTTTCCATCCCTAATTTTGTTGTAGAGGAATGTAAAAGTGGATTGTAAAAAGGCTTGAGGAAAAAATCAGTCCTTTCTTCACATACCATAGAGTAAATACACCTCTTTATAAAAACCCCTCAAACACAGAAGTCTGCATAACGTGAAAGGAAATTAAATGAGACACAAATCTACACACACCCTGTTTCTGCTGTGAAATCCTAAAAGATCTCTTGCATACTGTCTCCTTTGTGATCTCATTCTCTTCCATTTGTTCTGTGTCAAGTAAAATAACTAAATCTGTAAATATAAATAGCCTTATTATCAACTTGCAAGTTCATTTTTCATCCCAAGTCTAATGCATGAACCAACAGTACATGTGAATATGTGGAAGGTCTGCCAATCCAGTCTAGAGGGTCTAACTGTATCTGTAATTTGGGTACAGAATATATAAACAGAGGAAAGCGTAATTCAGTAGATTACATATCTAAAATTCACATCATTTCATATTTGTAACTGAGGCACTACCTAGCCAAAATATTTACTGCCTGAAAATATTCTTTTATTTTTTTGACAATAGTCCAGGGTTTGTTTTTCTATCTGCATAGAAATTCTTAGAAATAATCTCTGTTTATCAGCCCTAGCAATTCCTTATTTGTTTAAAAAATCTCCCCTAAATCTTCAAACCCAGCCATGAATCAACGTCACAAATCCTCCATAATGACCTGAAGAACATCCTGAAACCTTACTCAACTGTGGGCAGGGAGGAACAGAGAGCATAAATTTGGGTAGATTTCAGCTGACCATGGAATCAGAAGCGTAGATAATGAGTTTACCATTTATTAATCTCCTGCTGGAGAATTGTATGCTAGGATATATTCTTTAGTTTTCAAACAATACATTCTTGCCCTTATTTTGCGGGATGGAAGGAGAGGAATAGAAATAATCCGTTTTCAAATGGATTTCATATTCAAATATGAACTGTTAGATCATGTCTGTACAAATCAGCATGTAAGCTAGGAACATATGACTTAACCAATGCAGCTTAGTGGGAAATCAAACCAGACATCTAATAATCATAGTCTAAACCCCAATATTGTTAATAATCTTACTGCAGACATTATTAGGTTGGGTATCCAAATTTGCTTATACAATAATCCTAATCATTGAGATAAAATGGGATACTTTATTCCCAAACTATACATGGCTTTCACCTCCTTCTTCACAGTTGTAGAAGGGCAAGGATACTTTCCTGTATCGACTGGTTTAATAATGACAATATCTTTCACAACGTAATCTTGTGCTTATTGATTTTGATTGTTCCCCTTGCAGTACTTACTACCACAAAGTTCTTCCTGTACTTAGCTTTCCTTCTGAAGTCCTGTATGTATCCCAGGTACTTGTGAAGGTAGCTGTGGCGCATGTAGCATTTCTAGTCTGCTGCAACAACCATGAGACTTAGATGACAGACTAAATTTCTGCTTGAATACTGTTTTTAGATCCTCCCCTGGTCAAGTCAGAAGTAACACAGGAAACTGCAAGTTAAGAATGAAAATCTTGGGAAGGCAAGTTATTCAACTAATATATTACATTTTTTGAGAAATCCAAGTGGGAAAACAGGTCTTTTTTTTTTTTTTCCTCTTTTTTTTTTTGTTGTTTTCAGAATTGGCAGGTCTTAATAGTTTGTCCACTACTATGTACATGGCACGAAGACCATCGAATGCTGGCAGATAATCACCTCAGAATTGTGAGAATCCTAACAACTTTTAATTGGTTTTAACTCCTCCATAATTACCTATGCAAAGTTATAATTCATGAAGACCTCTTCAGATCCTAGATGGAAGACTGAAAAATTTTTACACTGGTAGGAGTCACCCACAGACTCTTAATAAGTTCTCAGTGTTTGTCACAAGTTTTTGTGATTAGGAGGGCGTAGATCTTGCAACTCTGGTTGAAAGCAGACTATTTTATTGACTTATATTTTCAGGTCCTGACATTATTGTTTTCTTTTGTTCTTTACTTGAAAATGTAATGCCTTACATTTTATACTACCTCAAGTGGATCTAAGTCATGGGAGTGCTAGAAACGAAGTTATTTTGAGCTCTCTGCCTGTATACTCCATTTTGAAAAGACTGGATTTAGTTAGGGTCAGTTTCCAGGCTGAACAGTTCATCAGTCAATAATTGCTCCCATTATTACAGCAGCCAGCTTTATATTGGAATTTGATTAATAACAATATACCCTCGGTTACATTTTTCCATTAAGTGACACTAAATATGCTGAAACTGCTGTTCAAAACCAAGCAAAGTGTGTCTACAATGTCATTTAACACAGCTAGATATGCCAAAAATGTAACTTCAAAGCCGCCTGTATAACTAGTAGGGCTTGAATTAGTGCCAATTTAAAGTACCTTCTGTGTCTTTTTCCTTTGTCTTTGAAAAGCCCCTGTCTTGGTGTATTTTAGAAAATCAATGAAGTGATGTAATCTGAAGATGGGAAAGAAAAAGTAATAAAAGTTAGAAGTTCGATATTGTCAAAATCTCCTACTTTCAGAAGTTAATTTGTAATTCTAAGGCTTTACTCTGAATCAATTTTTTTAAAAGAAATCAGTAGTTATTGTTTGATTACAGGACAGTGCAACCTTACAGGAAACATCTGCTTTCAAGGATTTTCCTGGAAGGTATAACCTTAGATTATAGAAAATAATTGATCTGGAACAATTCTATCTAAGCACTCCTGCCACAACATACTCATCCAATAATCTTTCTTGGGCTTCTAGAGTTTGAGAACAAATTTATTTGTCAAGATACAGCAAAACAGTTGAAAGACTGTTTTTCAATTAATGTGGTTCTAATCCTGAATAATGATGTGTTCACAAATCTTTTCTGATTTGTTGTACTTATAGGTTCTCAAGGCTTGGATGTTTGGTTAGTCATTTCATTTTCGAAAGAAAGTTAGGTTTTGCTTCATTTAGGTTTCTTGTATGGAGTAACTGGGCTTATTAAAAAACGTTTGGATACTTTGAAGGCTACTTTAACTTCTGTTGTGACACACCATCTCTGTTTCAGTCTGCCCATAGTATCTTGGGACAGATCATAATAAAATATGACACTGATGTAACTGACATAACCCATCCTACTGTTTCTTGCAATGCATAGTTTACTGCAAAAACTGGCTTTTAAGAAGCAAAATAACTGTTTTGCCACTGTTTATTTCACTGATATTCACTGGGTAAAAATACTCAGTCTTTATGGATAGTTACCTCTCTGGAGAAATGCAAATGGGGTTAGGACTGTTCCATTGCTATGGGTAGCAAAATGTATGAATGAACATCCATGTTAAGCAGATGTGGGGCTAAAAATATTTTTTGTTTTAATATGAATAATGAATTTTACTCTTTCTTTTCAAAGACACCATCATGTTTTTGATTGTACTGTTTGTACATTTCCTTGGGATATTAGTGTCAATTGTACTATGTTAGAGAACATTATTGTGCATTCAATATTCCTAAATCATTTAAAAATTAAGACACATAGCATATTATGCACTGTATATTAATGCTTTATGTAAAACACAGTTAAGATGAATCAATGAATCTAGGATGACTAATTCTTTGCTAATCATGCTCTGTTCTTTCTGACTGAACAGAATAGAATTACTTTGAGCATATATGCATGCAAAATTTGTCCTAGAGATTGAATCTATATTGTAGAGATATCAGATCAAATTTTCTTTCTGTTAAATATAAATACTTTTATACTGTGTTGAATACTGTAATCAGTTGAGGCACTTTAGTTTTGATGTTTAACCCAAACCAAGTGTATTGGATACACCTTCAGCTGAAAGTATAATTAAGAAAAATGCTTTTTTACTTTTTAAAAAATGTATATCCTACAAACACTAGGCAGCCCAAACAGCAGTTTAATGCTATCACATTCATTCAGGAGTACCTTTTCCATTGGCTGAGTGTGAGACAAATTCTAACCCAGCTTTTGCAAAAATAGGGCTTGATCTTGCAAGCTGGTGAGTCACTCAGACCTGGCTTATTCATATGATGATGAGGTGGCTCAGCTTCTTACAGGTGATGTTAAACTGGATCCACAATTTTTTGGTATTGTCTCTGCCACTGTGTAGCCTGTCTGATTCTATTACATCCTATTACAAAATCATGTGAATCATTTGCAACATCTGGAACATTGACAGTCTAACTTGTTCAAAACCTGTAATGGTTGTACAATTTCTACATTAGTGCCACTTCAATTGCTCTCTATTCTGCCAAAGAATTTATATGGCCTGGCTACTTTACTTGCATTTTTTGTTTCCAGTTTCTCCTTTAGCTACAGTGGAACTGAATTTGTCATGTGTTGCTTTCCACAGGATGCTGTTTCTTTAATTTGTTAAACATTACAGATGCCTCTAATTAACATTAAAGAACCCTCTAATCTTGCGAATTGCCATGAGGAGCTCAAGGATACCACTTCTGTTGCTGTTAGATACAAGATCTCTCAAAATATGTTGCAATTTGGAGGGAACCTCCATTCAAAAGTTCCCAAAATGTATGTCAAAATGTGTGGTTTATGGTCCTTTGTAGGTACAAACTTAGAAAATTTTACTAACAAAGAGTCATTAAGGTGAGTTTTTGGCAGTGTTTTGCTCTCTTTCAATATGCTTACTAAGTGCAGAACTCCCACGAAAGGGAAGTATTATTGTACCCATTTTTGAAGATGAGGAAATGATTACCTAGGAACGACACTATTTTGCTGGTATTTGTAGAGGTTGGAGAGAGATGTTGGGAGTCGAGTTTTGAACGACTGTTTTCATTGTACGACAATTACTAAAGAAGTGTCTTAAAAACTTTTGTCATATTATATTTTACTTTTATGTTTAGAATGGCTAGGAAAAAAAGTAGTTTCACAGTTCCTTTACGAGACTCCTAGTTTTCTGCAACAGCTAGACATTAAAGATTCAAAAAATTTTTGGCATCTTCATTTCCTCCCCACAATGTAGATCTTGTTCATATTGCCTCTGGTTTGGCAGTTGCAGAATCAGTTTAAAACAACATAATTCGTTATAAATGCCTGAATCCAATCATTGCTCCATGCTTTTATTTCACTGTTAAAGTAAGTGTTACAGGACAGCCTTTCATTCTCTGGCCTATTGTACTGGAAAATGAATGAGTGAGAGTCTTGATTACCTTACAGATAAATCTGGTTAACTGTTATATTAATTAAAATGCATGGTTTTGAGGATATTCTGGACTATTTATACGTGAGTTAATTCATATCAGCAGCTAATTTGTATTTAATGCAAACTAATGGGTTTTATGTAAATGGAGCATGTGGCAGTCTATTTAAAAAACAAATTATCTGTCGTTTCATTTCAGTTATTTTAATTAAACTTAGAGCATGTGTGCAGTGGGGAGGGATAAAGGATATGTTATATATGAAATGTTGATGATTAAAACCAATTTAAATATATAGAATAAGAAACAACAGATTCTCTTAGCAGAAACACCAATTCATTTTCTGACATTTGCATTTGCTAAAAGCGTAGACACAAGAACAGGCAAGGGCATGTGCCTGGTGGTTTTTGAACTGAAGAATACAAATAATTCTAGGAGTTATAATAATACTGTGAAGATTAACCAGTTCACATTTATGAAATGCTTTGAAAATTATTGGTAAATTACATTCTGAAAGTACCTGAGTATTGGAGCAAAGAAATTGGTAACTATTTACATCAGGATTGATTTTTTTCCCCAAAACACTATGCAAGTCCCAGGTACTACCTTACAACCAATGGAGCTTACTATGCAATATGATGACTGTACTCATTGTTTTAACATCAGCCAAGAGATTATGTCAAGATTTTTTAGGGCAAGTATAAATGTTATTTAGCAGTTTTGAAACCTGAAGTATCATATCACTATCTCATGCCCTATTTGCTTGGATTTCCTAAGCCTGTATGAATAAACAGATTCCTTATTTTTTACTATTCTGAGAAAATTTTGCTCACAGCATCAGCTCAACTTCTTCATGATTTTGTGTCTCACCTGCTTTTGACCAGTCTGACAGATTTTGCAGGCAAAATGTTGTAATAGATGAAAATATTTTCCAAACATTTCTCATCTTCACTGTTCCAAGGCTTTGGCTGGACAAGTACCCTCAGTTATTATTGTTTATATTAACTCTACTCTGTGGCGAAAAGCCGCAAAGATTAGCATATC
Source organism: Pelecanoides urinatrix (assembly GCA_013400755.1). Taxonomy (NCBI): domain Eukaryota; kingdom Metazoa; phylum Chordata; class Aves; order Procellariiformes; family Procellariidae; genus Pelecanoides; species Pelecanoides urinatrix. Next base: position 165,049 of record VZTQ01015701.1, read on the forward strand.
TTTTCAGGATCTTAGCCTGGATCTTCATCAACAATTGTGGTATAGCCCCAACAACGTATATACTTGTCAGTCAGTTGCTAAACTTAATTAATATTTTAGTGTCATCAGGGATGGAAATGACAACTCAAAACAATTGTTTGCTAATGTTAATCCTAGTTGCACTGATTGTCTGACAGTTTCTCTAATTTCAAAAGCTGCAATGACAGCTTTCACTTTTTTCTTTGCTCCCATTACAAACACTGTGACTTTTGTTAATTCTTCAACATCACATGGTTTGTTCAGCTGAAATGGAAATCCATGCTCAGAAATTTAAGTACTCTGACTTTGTTAGGAACTAGAGAATCAAATAAAAACTCTTCAGGTATGTTTTATTCTCAAAAGAATTTGTGCTTGAAATAGGTTATTCTAGTAAAAAGGTTCTTAATCCAGAGAATAATAAAGCAGATCAGCACATTTCTTGCCTATGTTGACAGTTATGTATCTACTTTTGCACACAGAGACTTGACCAACATGCTGTGTTGGTCATGTTCAACAGATAGTATAAACTCTTTCTTAATTCTTTTCCCTTAATGAAATAGCATATAAGTGTATGATTTGATAAATAATGAAGGTTGAAATCCATTACCAAAATTCAGCAATTGCCTCTGTGATCTACTGAATCAGGACTGAGATATCAGGAAGTTAAACAGTAGCTAAATGAAAAGTCTATGGATCCTATGAAATAAAAATAACCTGCCTGTTAGAAGATTTATTCACAAAAATTAGTGTTCATTTTCTGTCTCCCATATGTCAGCAGCAACCTTGCTTTGCCCATCAAGGGGGATGTTATTTAAACATGATACCAGAGTAATTGCACAGGTGACCTGGCTGATAAATAGGACAAAATTATTTGGTTGTTATCACTGAGATCTTGGACAAAATGTTGAAAAAGTCAAAGAAATAAACAAAAACTATTAAAGAAAAAATAAGATATTCCTCAATGAAAGTTGCCTGAAGCACTGACCTTTGAGATCTCAGACCTCTTTTTACCCTCTCTACACCTTCCACTATAAAATATAATTTGCCACACTGGTCTTTTTACAGGACTCTCAGGTTTATTTTTAATTAAAAAAGTCATAAAACAATATATGTTACCAAATCTCCAAATGCAGGAAATAATTTTAGATATTGAGAAGAATTCTCCTATCTAATAATATATCTATGACTCATGGTGCTTCTGCCAGAGTCTATCTTCTGGGTAAGAGATATTTGTCTTGATTAATTCTTTTCTTATCTCACTGACCATTTCTCACTTTTGCTGGTCTTGTGAGTCTTTTTTTTTTTTTTTTTGATGGGTTGGGAGATTGGATTGGATGTATTGCAAAACGACTGATCTGTTGGTCCCAAATGGATGCCATACCCAAATGTTTATTTTGGATAATGGGATTTGCTGAAATCATACATTATTTCACAGATTTGCCAGGAATACTGAGTTGGACTCTTTCTTCAGTTATATTTTGGGATTATTTTGTGCTGTCTCTGCTGTCTGGTTCCAGACTGATATTTACTCATGGATAAGCAATAATTTTTTTTTTTGGATTGTGTGTGCTATGATATTATCAGAGTTTGTAAACATGTAGGACAAATCCTTACCTGCTATTACATCACTGAAGTCCCTGGTTTTACAGTTGGTATACCCCTGTATACCTGCAGTGCCCCTTAACCCTTAGGCATTTTTTGTCTGTATTAAACTATTTTCCTCAGAAAGCAGTGTCTAAGAAATAGATTTTTACTGGGACAGTTTGTGTGTGTTGGGCCTAACAAAACCATATGGCCAATCCATCTGTGTATTTAAAATATCTAAATATGCAGTTCAAATATGTCAAACATATGCTTATAGTTTTTCCAAAATTTTTTTTCTTACTTTGTTTGCTTCAAGACATTCACATATGCTTTTAGATCTTTACTGGCCTATATAATAAGTAAGAGGTCAAAGCCTTGCACATGTTTTTGCAGGCTTCACACTTTACATATTTCAAATGTCCTCATCTCTGATATGGGGAAAACCTGCTTTTGTCCAGGGAGACATGTTTAAGAAACTCAGTAGCTTTCCTTAGTCTTTTACACTGGACAATGTAAAAGAACTTTTATTATGGGTAACTGCCATTCTGCCACATTGGAGTCATGTCAGTTAAAGGAGATCTTAAAATGAGCTGAATTGTAAAGCAGATGATGACATATGTTTTATGAAAAGTGTTTTAGAATGTTATTTTCAGTAACTAATATATATCAGAATCATAGAATCATAGAATCATTGAGGTTGGAAAAGATCCTTAAGACCACCAAGTCAAACCGTAAACCTAGCACTGCCAAGTCCACCACTAAACCATGTCCCTAAGTGCCTCATCTACATGTCTTTNACCAGCTCATATTCAACCAACACCCCCAGGTCCTTTTCTACCAGGCAGCTTTCCAGCCACTCTTCCCCAAGCCTGTAGCGTTGCCTGGGGTTGTTGTGACCCAAGTGCAGGACCTGGCACTTAGCCTTGTTAAACGTCAAACAATTGGCCTCAGCCCAGCAATGCAGCCTGTCCAGATCCCTCTGCAGAGCCTTTCTACCCTCGAGCAGATCAACACTCCCACCCTACTTGGTGTCATCTGCAAACTTATTGAGGGAGCACTCGATCCCCTCATCCAGATCATTGATAAAGATATTAAACAGAACTGGCCCCAATACTGAGCTCTGGGGAATACCATTTGTCACTGGCCGCCAACTAGATTTAACCCCATTCATCACAACTCTTTGGACCTGGCCACCCAGACGGTTTTTCACTCAGTGAAGAGTATGCCCGTCTAAACCATGAGAAGCCATTCCTGTAGCAAATGAATGAAATAAAAATTTATCTAAATTAGGATAGAAGTAGATTCTATTCTTCATTTTGAGTGTCCATAAAATAATGATAAAATGTTGGGAAACTTCATGGAAATGTAGAAAACAATTTGATTTATTCTGATCTGTGTTATTAAAGTGAAGACTAAATTAATTCTTTTCAAAGATAAGGCCCCTTAAGAGCTAACTGCCCAGTATTTAAAGCACTGCTGTTTTGCTAGTCAGAAATTAAAGATGAAATGGTTTCTGTTATAGTTTCACTCCAGATATGAATGAAAATTTAATTGGCAGCTGAAAGAAGTGAAATGCCCTCCAGCAAATCTGTGGACCTTTGTAAACTGTAGGGCCCATGGTGCTTTTCCATGCCACCATGAGGTACACCGTTCCGGTATATCGCATTCCTCTGATGCCACAAAGAGAGTTGGGATCTAGAACTTTTTGAATACTGGATCACAAGTAAGGTTAAGATTTCCATCCTGGGATGATCAGAGTTAACAATGAGATGAGAGAGTATATTGATGCTGTATCTTAACTGATGAGGAAAGAGGGTGTGAAAATACACACCTTGGAGCACACCCTCCACAAATGTGATTGTTTTCCACTGGAATGGTAAAATCATTCAAACTTGTAGGGACTCTTCCACTTTCCAGAGGGTGATGCAAGCAACAGAATAAGAGAATGGTTGGCTGCAGCAGGACTGACCAAGGTCAGGTAAGTTTAAGATACAAACACATTATTTATTATTATGACTGTCATTGTCTGGACTACAGCAGAGACAATACTCACTAGGGAAAATATAACAAGTTGTTGGAACATACCTGTGTCTTGCAGGCATGGCTCGTAACTCCTATTAGCAGTTCCACCATTCCCCCTGAGAAAAAATATTAAGCTGTAAGTCTAGGCTGAAAATTTATCACTTTGGTATCCCAGGAATGAGGTTCTGGTGAAGATAAGGTAGGGTGGCTTATTACTAGGGAGTCAAGAAAAGATATGTGATTCACTTTGGGATATTGGAATACATAAAGGGTAGCCATGAGACCGATCATTTTAAAGGATCAGGTACAGAACAAATGGATCTACACAGTGATAGTAATTCCCAACCTGAAGGCATTGCCAAGATAATTCTAAGAGTTGCATTCCAGCTGAGTGATTGCAGACTCAGATTTCAGCCCAAAGTGTAAGTGGAGATCAGCAGTGGAGGTGCAAACTTTGTGTCTGCAAATTATGTTTTTTTTAAAAAAAAAACAAACTGGACTGAGTTTTTGAAAAATAACCACTTGATATGCACTGATAAACAGTACAGGCACACTACAACTGCTGCCTTAAGAGTCAAACTGTCTCTGTGATTGAATTTCTTTTTCTGCATGATTTTCTTTCACATACTTTTGATTTTACTATGTAATTAATGATTTCCACTAAATCAATATGCAATACAAACTATTAAATATTCAATAAACTTTCATTGTCCTTAAAAGTAAAGGTACAATAGTTACTTAGGTCTGAAATAAGAGGGAACAAAATCCAGAGATTTACTTCTGTAAATTTTATACTCACCTTTTACAATGAATATATATTTTTCCTTTATATAAATCATTTGTATTGAGAAGTGGGTGGAAAGCAGAGTATAATAATAATTCTTTGCCAAAAGAAAAAAAAAATTAAATTCTTTCCTGTCTTTGTCTAATGTATGTACATAGTCCATTTCTTTTATGATTGTTCTGTGGTAATGCAAGTTGCATAGCATTTTTTGTTCTTAATTAAGAGATATTAGATCACAGAGGAGTTCACTTTTTACATAAAATTCTGAACCATAGTGTGTAATCGCAGTCTTCAGTGGGATTCATTGAGGACCTGTGCTAATGTTTGCTATACAGCTTTCTCAATCATAAAAAGGGAAAAAAAGTAATAATTCCTATTGCTGCATTCCTTTAGTTTGCTTGCTTATTTCCTAGTGAAAACATGTAAAGCCTCTGTCTTCTTTCACTCATATTCCAAAGAAATGAATGCTTCCATACATTTTTTGAAGATATACATTAAAGCTCTGCTAAAGTGGGTAAAACTTCCTCTGTTCTGTTGCAGTGTATTTCTCAAGGATTTTCTCTTAGCACTAAAAATAGTTATATACAGAAAGAAGGGCAGGATGTGATTGTTTTCCTTGATGTGTAATGAGGATTTGTACACAAAGTAGAACCACTGCCTTGTCTCACAAATTGAGTAGTACATCTGTGGATAACCTTTGAAATAATTCCTGCCTGAAGGCCTTGCCTGTTGGTATCAAACAAGATACAAGAGACTGGGTCTAACTTTTCTTCCACAAATAAAGGCAGTGACAATAGTGTATTCCAGTCTGGTTTAAAAGAAATACCTCTTATCTTTATTTCAGTCTGATTAACTTTCTTCATTTAATCATTAACTTTTATTGACAAAGAAACCAAATATGCTCATTAGGTGTGGTAAGACAGCGTAGAATCAATTTATACATTAAATTAAAGGGTAGAGCCTCTAGATATTTAGACTAAAGATAAAGTAGTAACCTCTTAAATGCAAAACCTTATTGATAGAGAATGGTAATTCCCTCTAACAGGCACATTCTTTTAACAGATTTTGATTTAGGATGGTGTCATTGCCTCATGGGGCAACATTTAGCTTAGCTAGAATATTGGCTCTTCTCAGAGCTGACCAAGATTAGTATAAAGAACAGTTATGAGTAGTATATAGATTTTAAAAGAAACTCTATTTCTTAGTCAAGCCTTGGTCAAATCTGCTCCGTTATGTGCGTAAGTCTTAAGGCAGAGGTGCAACTAGGCTGGCAATTAACTATAATGGGACGTGAACTACAACGGGTATTGGGAGGCTGGTAGAGAGATGTTTGAAGAGGATGTGAAATATGAACCTAAGAGCCAAATGGTTATGTAAAGAGGTGTTTTGTATTTGGGGTCACATTTACTTGTAAGACTTAAACATTTAAGTGACTTCAAAGCTGTGTAAAAACACTAAGTACTTGGAAGCAATGCAGATATTGTTTTGTGTTAGAATCACTGAAACATTTAGCCCCTACTTATATTTGTCATATCTAGTTGATGCTAAGCTGAATATTGCTTGATGATATGCTGCTAAAATGTAGCTGTACCTATGCAGCCAGTGCATTATGAATATCTTTTTTCACCTGAAATAATTCTCTTATGTTACGCTGTCAGTGACTCTTCTGTGCTACTTTCCCCCAGAAAATAGGCAGAAGCAGATGTAAATCTAAAAGTCCTGGGGCACACAAATCCCTGTGATCTATCTCTTATCAGTTAACCTTCACTATTTTCAAGGTCAGTGCTGTGATGGTGGTCATTTCAAATTAGCTGCAGCTTGTGGAGTAATATTTGACATTTTGCTGACAATCAGCCTCAGTTTTGCAAGCCAGTGACAGATGACCAAGCAGGTTTTGCAGAGGTTTTGGCAACACCACCAGTAGATAAATGCCTACAGCTGCAGTGGGACAACAATGGGGAGGATGAGAAGGACACTGACCAGCTGCTTAGATCAGTTTCTTGGGTTGGTTTCTCTTGATGCAGCAATGTTTATGGGCTCACAAAACAAGTATAGAACAGGGCAAAAGGCTGTGCTATAAACCGGCAATATGTACAACATTTTATGATGGTTGACAGAACATTTTTTGAGGATTTTGCATTGATTCTTCCACAGTCTTCTGGTGCATGTGAACACATTAACCTGAAAGCCTTAATCTCACACGTGTTATTGTGTGAAATCTGTCATCTTCCACTGCAGCCACTCAATAGACAGTCATTTGTTGTGGGCAGATAAACTGTTGGGGTGTTGTGATGCAGGCTATTGCATAGTTTATTAAGGAACGTTTGTTACTGTGTATTTCAAAGCCTGGTAGATTTTGGAGATTATTAATGACACTATCTGAATGGGACAATTGATAAAATCCATATTGTTCTTCTTCTTCGCTCTATGCCAAATATCTGGTTTCAAAATCAGAATGAAATATTTCTCTGTTGGGCTGCTGGATTATTAATATTGATGGAGATTCATGTGGAATGGGTTATGAGAGCTTGGGTATATACATACACATATTTATGAAACAAAAGTTAATACATAATAAAAGTTTTGCTCCAGTACCGCTGCAAGAGAGTTTAAAGGTGACAGCCTCTTCTGGGTATCCTGGGAGATGGATTATTAGATATTACCCTGGCTAACAAGTCATGTGCCACAGAAATGTATTATTTTACTTTGCCTAGCAATGGAAGGTGGCTTGGAGGTGTAGAAGGAGTCAAAGGGAGAGATGTGCCATGATTAGACTACAGCATGGACAATACCTTCCTTGAATAAAAGCTGTGGGCTGCCTGCTATGCAGTTTATGTAAGAGAACGGGGGATCATCAAAGATTAGATGTGAAATTAGAAGATCTCAGGACCCATATGCCAGAACAATGTACTCTGTGCATTGTAGAGGCATTCTGCCCAGCTGAAGTATCTTCTTCAAAATGATGGTATCCAGGTAAGTATGATGTAGGACGTTTCGTATTCCTGTGATATAGAACTTTTTTTTTTTTTTCACAGCCAAAATTCAGTGGACATATAATTTTACTTATGCTGTATTTAATATTTTTGTATACCTCCTGGAAATATAACTAATTACTCCATGAAATGGTGTGAATACTAACAGTGTAATTACTCTGTATGCAATAAGATTTAGTTACACTTTCCATAACTTCTTCTTTGTTGAAAATGCTGTTTCTAGGGACTAAACTTTCATACTCATACTTCATGGAATATGGTTATGTTATTGCAGGTATTAATCATGAAAATTTTTAACTATGAGTACTGTTTATCACAGTTGATTAGAATCACTCTTTTCATTAAAATGCAAATAAGGTAACCCAAAAAGTCTTAGTGTTTGAAGTAAAAGTAACCCTGAATATGAGTGGTGGTAATGAAAATATTTTAAAACCAGTGAAAACAGCAACTCAAAAAACAACATTCAAAATTATCAGCTTCAGCTATCTCAAAATAATATGAGCTGTTAATAATATTGAGAGTAAGAAAACAATTGATACAGCAATATTAGCTCTTCAAAAAAGGTCTCTCAAGAGTTTCTTTTCCTGTGGGGAAGAGCTGTTGACAGGTTTCTCAAAGGAGATGCAGCTGGGATGGTGATGGGAGGTAGATCTTGCCATGGCAAAGTAATTAACCCTCCAATGATAAATGTTAGTGTGTGCTTCACTGATCCTAGTTCCACCTTCTGATTTTTTTTTTTTTTTTTCCCCAAGTCCTTATTAAAACATCTATCCCTGGTAGATAAGAAGTTTGTAGTCAGAGATGTAGTCGTAAGTGGGAAAAGAAAGTGTCCTAGAGCAGATTTTCTGGGAAATTTTAAGATCTCTGCAAACTGCTCTTTTGACTTTTCTATGACCTTGATCCTTATAGATTTGGGAGCTCCACAGCCATGACAAAACCTTTCTTACCTTCAAGATTATATTCTTGTCTGTATCTCTGCCCTGAGAAATTTTGTTCATCATTGAGTCCAGCCTTGACTTTAGAGGCTACTCGTGTGTCAAATAGAGCTATGCAATACTGTGTATAGCTTATACATATAGTTCATGGAGTGTATGAAATAAACTCAGGATATTAACCCAGGTAATGTTCTGTGCCTATGAGTCTGGACTGTTTCTGGTACCTAAGCTAGTATTTCTCCAGCTGGCTCAAAGTGAGGGCAAACATGGCTAATGCAACTTGCATTGAATGGCATAGATACCTTCATCTAATATTTCATAACTTTTTTTTTTTCCCCTGCCTTTCCTTTCCAAGTTGCCTGACATTGATAAAAGCAGATAGCATGCATATTTAGAAAGGATAAGGGGAATCCTGCAAAATGTTCATTGATATGACTCAGCTGAATGGTCCCAGCTGGCATTCTGCATGCCTGACAGGGCATCATCACTGATCTTGGAATGAGCAGCAGACCACTTCCTCCTTCCAATATCTGAGCCGTGAGAATGCATGGTCTCCACAGCCTAGATATGCTCAAAGTGTGCGGCAAAGTAAATGGAATTTTCTGAACACTGTTTGGGCCATCTAGGGTTAACCATATCTTGCACCTCTTTGACCTTGATGATTGGCAAGAATTTCTACATATTCCTTAAGCTGAATTAATTTGAAAACTGTCCTAGAAATTACTGCGGTTGAAATGCCTTAGTTTGTCCCTTTAAGATGTCTGGAATATGAACAGTGTTACATGCTTTGAAATGTACTTTATAAAAAATTAAGAGAACTAAACTTCCAGCAAAGGATGGGGGGAAAAAAAAAGGTATGGATGAAAATACTGAGATGGGTACAGGAACTCATACAGCATCCTCTGTGCCTTGCACTCAATAATGACATATATAAGACCTGATTTTTCTTTGTCAAGTCTAGTATCTGAATGAGAGAGAGTTTCTCTGCTGTACATGCTAAGGAATGAAGGATGTTGCTATGGTAGGTCAGGAGAGGTAACCTGAAAAGAGAAACGGGGATGACAAATGAGAGAGTTACTATTTGGCTAAAACTTCTAAATGTACATAGCAACACTGTGACTGCAAACAGATTCTCTCCCACCCACCACTGAAAACAACTCCACTATGAAACTCTCTCTACCAGCCTTTCTCACAACAATACATCCTATTCAGCTGTTGCTGAACAAGTAGGAATGGTCCAATTCAGGATACCTCCTGTTACAAAGAGCAGGAAAAAGATGGGTTAAGACAAAGCTAGAGAAGACTCTGGTGACTGGCTTTTTTGCTTATTGGTGCAGTGTGGCAGAGGTCATGGGTGTTGAGATGAAGAATTGTGATATCTTTTGTTTCCCTATCAATTCCTCTCAATGAGGGCAAGCAGGAAAAGTATGAAGCAGAAACATGCTAATAAGAAATTCTAATAAGAAACATATCACATGAACAATGACTTGTATGAATGCATAGTGTTTGATTTTAGTCAAGTCCTAAGAGGTAGGGGAACTCTACAGTACACTAATTGTATGATTATGCCCTAGGGCTTGATAGGACTATGTACAGGTGTTAAGTTAAGCTGTAAACCATAGATGTACTTTGGTAAATGCATAGTGTTACCCTTAACACTGAATTTATGCAATGCACAAGGAAAACTTGGCCCCTGAATATAGGATTTGTAGAGTTGATAAATATGAAAAAAAAAATGTGTCTAAAGAGGGTAGTACTAACCATAGAGAAGAGCCTTGGGGCCTGAGCTGAGCCCATTGGACAATGCAGTCAAGGCAAGTAGGAAGTACAGTGCCTGCTCTGAGAATCACAAGCATGTTTAAGCTCAAGATTAGCTTGTGATCAGACTGGTAGCAGCAGGACCTGGTTAATTTGACAGACTGACGCTTCTAGAATCTGAACAATCAAGAGCTGTTTAATACATGATGTAGCTGAAGCAATAGCTAACTCCGTGTGCAGATGTATCTTTAACTGAACATCTGTAGTAACATATGAGCAACATTTGAGATCCACTTTCCTTGTAACAGGTACAGATTATTCACTTTAATAGTTGATACGTTAAAAGATGAAAGGGTTTTCATGGTTGTACTTTAAGGCTATTATTACTGATAAAGTAGCAAATTCTAGCCAATTAATTATAATAAAATTATATAAATAGTGCTACAAAGATATTACTCAGAGAACAGTAAAGGATACTATGTTAACTTGGCAATGGTTAAAGGGGAGGATACATTTCCTCACTTATAACGTCTGTTACCTGTTTGTTAAATTCAAGCAATTAATGTTCCTCCCCTCTGATGTGGCCTTTCCGGACACAGAATATATTCACAGGGCTACCTTTTAATGTATTTAAATGCGATTTTTCCCCCTATCTACCCACCCACCACCCCAGCTGTAATCCCTCTGCATTAACCCATGCATTTCTCTTTCAAAATAATCCACTCTTCAACTTAATGAAAATTCTATGATATTCCAGAAAGAATAAGGAGGCTTGATTCTAACTACAAAGATTGCTTAGACTGTTGCACATAAGGTTTACAATGTTAACACAGAGACAGCAGTAGAACATTATTTTAGGCATTAAATTACATTTCAATGTACTTATGCCCCTCCCTGACTGAATGTGTTTTGAGTTTGCAAGAATAAAAGACAAAGACTGACAGAAACAGGCAGAAGGCTCCACTCTGACCTCCCATCCCTTCAGTCTTGTTGTGGACTCTCACCAACATTTCATGTGGAGCCTCTCAAGTCATATGGAGTTCAGAAAATCGAATTACTTCTCAAATGACCCTTTTGCCTACCTTAATGCTTTCTTCTCCCTTCTGAAAACTGTCCTCTAAAGCCATACCACTTGCCTGATCAGGTTTCCTATCATCACAACTGTCTGCAAAGAGAAAATGCATTAGAGATGTATCCCTTCATCTATTTATACAAATTAGCGTAATGAGTGTTTCAAGTGTATTCTGAATGACAGGCTTTTTGCCATGACCAACTGGCAGGATGCTCACTGGCCAATCAGAAACTGCTTTGCTGTCCAGTATGATTGGTTGGTATGATGTAATTTGGTTTTCTCTAATAAGAATCTAATCATGGAATCACTAAGGTTGGAAGAGACCTCTAAGATCATCGAGTCCATTGAAGATGGAATCATCTTCCCATTCCTTTTGTGAATCTTAATCTAGAGCAACAGTCCAGCTGTCACTTAGTGCAATTCCCTTTTTTCTCATCCAACCAGACTGCAGTATTATTCTGTTAGTCTTTACTGAAAAATAAGGTTGTTCTCTAGAATAATCATAGATGAAAGAGTATATCTGGGGTTGTTATCTTTAGCAAATCTGTGCTTCATGGCAGTGTTAGCCAAGCAGAGGTACTCTGAAGCACCATGAAGATTGTTTCTATTCTATTTCCAGTTAAAATACACATTTTGTCATATTCCTTCGTTGCAAAAATTATTCTATACGAGTACAATACACATACCAGTAATATCTCCAACTTCTAGGGTTTTCTCCCCCTCTCTTGTCTTTACAGTTCATCATTATTCACAGTTTCACTGTTCAAGATACATGGTTGAAAATAAGGCTATGTAAAGGGTTTTAAGCAGCAAAAAATAATCTTATAAATAAAAAAAGGAGAACAGTTCTCTACACCTACCTTTACTTTTCCATTGATAGTTGTTTCACTGGCTTCCAAGTATGCTAAGGCATACTACTACACAAACAACAGCTCTGTGGTAACTTTTGCTACTTATTTGGCACACTTACGAATTCTCTTTTTTACTCTTGCGTGTATGGGGAATGAGATTACTGGAGGAGTCTGAGTTCACAAAACTGTTGAGATGCTTTCGTAGGGAAAAACTTCAGAGCTGCCCTCAGTCATTCACTGAACATGATGTACAGCTACCATCTAGCCCACAGTCTAATCTTTCCCATCATTAAGGCTATGGCTTTCAGCATATATGAAAACTCCCTAAAACTGCAAATACAATGGAAGAAGACCACAAGACCTTGCCAATTTGGAATGCTGAGAAAAATTCATTATAGGACCATAATCAAATAATCCAACATGATGAAAACACAAGTCTGACATTGTAGCTATGAGAAGAAAATGGAAAACAGTGTAGAGGAGTGTCCTGGTTTCGGCTGGGATAGGGTTAAAGTTTTTCCTAGTGCTGTGTTTTGGATTTAGTATGAGAAGAATGTTCATAACACGCTGATGTTTTCCATTGTTGCTAAGTTCCCTCCTAGTCCAAGGACAGCTCCCATGCCTGCTGACTGAGCTAGGTACACAAGATGGGAGGGAACATAATCAGGACAGCCAGCCTGGCTGGCTAATGGGGTATTCCATACCATGTGACTTCATGCTCAGTATATGAATGGTAGATGTGTTCCAGGAAGTACCGGTTGCTACTTGGTTATTGGTCAGCGCGGGTGGTGAGCAAATGCATTGTGCATCACTCATTTTTTATATTTTATCATTATCATTATTATTTTCCTTTTTTCTGTTCTATTAAAATGTCTTTATCTCAACCCATGAGTTTTTCTCACTCTTACCCTTCCAATTCTCTGGCCATCCCGCTGGGGGTGGGGGGAGTGAGTGAGCGGCTGCGTGGTATTTGGCTGCCTGCCAGGTTAAACCACAACAAAGAGTTAATGTCATTTAAAATGAAAGGAAGGGAAATTAAAAAGACAATGGAAGCAAAAGATAGGGATATTCAGGTAATATAGTTCACTGAGCTCTAAGCCAATAGGGAGGAAGATGCAGGTAAGTGTTTAACACTGTCTTGCTTTCTTGTCACTCCTACATGTTCAAACTCCAGGTTACCCACTGCCTGAGTTGTTCAGTATTTCTCTCTCCTGTATTTGTGCTTTCCCATTTGATGCCTTAGGCCCCAAAACAGAAAACATCAAATGTTTTTTATTTCTTCCACAAGTGCGTAACAAGTGTTACCTTTCTGCTTGTGTGCACAGTGTATCTCTTCTGAAAGTAATTCCAAAGCTGGAAATGTGTGCAGTCTTTACTCTTTGTGCTATAATCATAGCAAAGGCAGGAGACAGCATCCAGTGTTTTTTGGTCTGACTGGTGCTGGATGAAGGGTCATGTTACTATGCCTGGGCATAAACATCACACTAAAATATCTCTTACAGCTGAGTCTCATTTGATTCTAATTCTTTCAAGATTTTTTTCTTTGAGGACCAGAACTTAAGTGCTTACATTTTTTTTACCCTTCCAGTGCAGATAATTGAACTAGTCTGTATGACTCAGCTGTGGCTTGTGTTACATCTATATTTAGAATGAAGTTGATTGATTGATTTAGATTGATTAATGAGACCTCTGAATCTATGTAGAGAAAGATAAAAATCTACCAATGCTTTAGACTCTTTTTACATTGTAGATAAAATGCTAGAATTCTCTGACAAATCTCCAACTTAATTGTTAGCGGTACCACAGACATTTTTGTATTCCCCTGACATTAGTGAAGTTGATGTGAGAATACTCATGTTCATACACATGTAAGGCCTAAGACTATAAAGCTATAAAAAATAGCTCTTCTTCTGTTGGACTGAAGAAGAGAAGCCAGCCCTGATTTGCATTACTTACATTGACTATAATGTTTATCCATCATTTCACTTCTGACTTCTATTGCTAAAGAATTTGCATACTGTTATGTAAAACATGACAGTGTATTATTGTGATTTGCTTAAGAAAAAGCATAAGAAGTATACAAGATATGCTGTAAGTCTTGGGTCACTTTGATGTCATAAGTAATGGACTGCAGTGGATAATGATGCTTAGGTTTGACAAAAAAGGACAGAACAGACCCTATTCTGCATATGACAAGAACTATGCCACAGACTAGGGAGACTACTCAAAGGGTCTGTGGTGCTCTGGATCCCCCATATCTGCTACCTTGGTGGAAAAGCATGATAGTAGAACTAGAGTGCTGTCATATGCGTATAGTGTTGAAATAGTGGTAGCGGTAGCAAAGCTGAAAGTAGAAAATACAGATTGTTCTTTTCTATTAGTAAGAATAAGAGCTGTGACTTAGGTCTTAGCTAGGTCAGGAAAGGCAAAGAGTTCCAGAAACTGGACTTCCTTCCCCCCCCCCGCCCCGGGAGCAGGGATTTCACCCAGATCTTATGACTTTATTTGGATAGCTGATTGGCTCAAATATAGTACTATGGACAGGGATTTCGCCCCCCACCCCCCGGCAGTAAAATAGGGGGTTAGTAGGCATCCTAAAGGTTAGTATTATACTAGAAATGGGTTTGAAAAGATTAGTCCACAAGGTAAGATATGTAGGAAAATACCAACATAAGCTGCATGACAAGAAGAATGAGAAGTAGAGAATAGAAATAGTACACAATAAACAACCAAACAAGCCCACTGTCTGAAAATGCATTAGAAAGCCAGCACTCTGTCCTGAAGTATATGAGGGTGAAAAGGAGAAGTGTAAAAAGCAGGGAGCCAAGAATGCTGTATAGCTTTGCTTCCATAATTTAGTAACACGGCCTCCCATTCAGAACAAAAATCATAGCTTTAGGAAGCAGGCTCTCTTCCTGACTCACTCAATTGCTTTTTGACTGTGGGAAAACAATTTAACAACAGATTTTCCATTTGCCCTGTAATAAACATCTTTTTGTGCCACTAACTATTTTCAGGTGTTTAAAGACCTGGTGAGAAATTATGCCCATAAATTAATGGTGGAAAAAATAAAGCTGACTTAAAACTAGAAGTTTGGTCACATATCCACCAGTACTTCAGTTTTTGAATTTGCCAGATGGAAACAGTACTGCTTATAATTCAGAATAGTATTCTGTACACAAACAAAGCTTGCTGTTCAATGATATTTGGAATACTTATTTGAAATTTTCAGATGAGAACTGTTGTTTTAGTGAGAAATATTTTCTGCTTGTTTTCACACAGCTATAAAGAATTGCTACAAGAGCTAGATAATAAAACACGTAGAAGATACTCAGCTCTGTAAATCAGCTGAGCTTTGCAGAAATCAATGGGACTTAAAATTAAGCATGAGTTTATCTCTTTGCAGAATCAAGACCTTAAGGTGAAATTAGCCCTAACGAACTTTCTGGCTGTACTGCGTCTTTTCCTTGTAAGCCCAACTCTGAAGATTTAAATCAACTTTATAAATTGTATGTACGACTCCTGCTGGCCCAAAAGACAAAGGCAAAGTTAGCGTGTGCTAATTATACAAATCCAGCATTTACACCAGTTACTGGTGGAACCTCCATAGTTATGAACAGATCTACACTTCTAATGCTGCGGTTTCTCTGCTGGGCTGAGTGACTAATTACACAAAAGGATCCTATGTGGTCGATTATAGCCCATTGTAGTGGTTACCTGTTTTAGTGAAAATCCCTAAATAGAATAGCTTTTAGGGTGAGAATCTTTTTGTTGTCATTAAAAACACAATGACTATGGAGATATTTGGAAAAATACTTAAAATGGTCAGCCTTTTGCTAATGTTATGATATACTTACTTACATATTTTCTATAATTTTCATGTTAATAAACATAAGATTATTTATGAATAATAACAGTGATAGTAATCAAAGTTAATTATGGTGTTACAGGTGGTGTTCATTTGAAGAGCTGCCTATGAGAGTACAAGCTACGCAGTACTGCTTGCTCTTAGAGCACCAGACACTGCATAGTGCAGAATGAGCTATTGTCTTACCACCTTTCTTCCATTTAAATGTAATTTATTAACACCTGTTAAACACAGCAGTAACTACAAATTACTTTGCTAGTGCTGACTTGTAGAAACTCCAATTTCTATAAAGCACTTCTGTCACCAGCAGCATGATTAGAAAGTTAAGGCTGTGCAGACAAATAAAGGATAACACAACACACCCTCAAAAACCAGCAAACAAATGATCTGAGTAAATGCGGAACAAATTTTTTCAGAAATGTTGATCATTTGTCTGGTGATTAGCTTGTCAGGAGAAACTTTACAGGGATCTTCCTCTGTTTTTGCCCTCTCTGAATATTGCATGTTTATAAAATAGTCCTCCAACTGGTATTCTATGGACTCTAATGTCTCTATTTCATAGCATCCCAGCTGTGAAGTAACATCGCAGCTATCCCAACCCATGATGTTATTTCTTTCCCTTTCAAGTGTTCATGTTTGTTCAAAGCACCATCTTTTATTCCTTCTCTGGGCAGAAACTATCATGTTCTTTACCCTTCGAGAAAGTGATTCAGAGTGCAAAAATGGCTTGAAAAGAAAATGGTTTAGGAACTGTTTTGTGCTCTTCACCACTTCACAAGGGGATAGCCAGCACATAGGAAGAGCCAATGTTTATATGTCATGTGTGCTCAGGACACATGTCCCTAAGAGCACTTGAGCCCAAGGGTGAGTCTATGTCAGTGCACAATTTGTCCTTTAATTCATAGACAACTTGTAATGTTCGTTTGGATTTGTCCCATTTTGGTACCCATCTGAATATTCCTCTGAATCATTCAGTAGAATAACCTATCAATGCTTCTGCAATATTAGTCACTTTTTCTTGCTGCGTTCTCTTGCAGCGTATCCATATTTCAGTGGAGTTGTAATTATGGAAGGCAAATTTGCATACTTGCTATTTTCAAAAACTTGGAAAGTTTCAGGTTTCTTTGCAGCTAAATTCTTTTTGACCACCATAGAAGATTACATCATGGGTATTCTTGTTCTTCTTACATATTCAACATCCTCAGTTACAGAGATAAGTTCTGTGTGTGCTGCAAGATCTAAATAGTCAGGAATAAGTCATATTTTACTTGGGCCAGAGAAGTAAACGAATTTCTAATGTGTAGTTTTAATATCTACTATCATGGGCCAGGAAATGCAGGTGCATGAGTTGTCATTGTTGAAATCAAGCTGGGCATATGTTTTACACATGACTAAAGGAATGGGTGGTTTTAGGAGGGTTGTATTAATGAATCATATCTGATGGGTAGGGCACACCACATAAATGTTTCAAAAATAACTATGCTATTGACATAAAAAAAACTATCATTTGCAGGAAAATCCACATACCTCTTGGGAATGTCAAGTATAGTTTAGAAGATAGATCCATCAATTACCTGCAATCTTTTCTGAAAAGACAGCATTTTAGATAAGAATCATATACATCCTTATACTCCTGTTAAGCTAATTGGAATAATTATAACTACATTATAAACTGCCCCAGTACATTAATGAAGGTAAGTAGGTGATATTCATGATCCTTAAATACTTGGGAAAGGTTTTTTTTTTTGTTTTGTTTTGTTTTTTTTTTTTTTAATAGAGAATAAAAAAGGCTTACAATCCAAAGCAAACTAGTATTTGCTGTTAACTTGCTTCTTGGTGTCATAGTTTCCTGCCATCTTCAGGTACATTGGAAAAGGAGTTTCATCTCATCCAGTACTCATTACTTCTTAGTTTATCTGATAGCTGTGTGAATTGTGTTCCTCTCCTTAAAGCATCAACTGCATGGAAAAATGGGAACCATCTAAGATTTGAGAATCGTTGTGGAGTATTGATAGGTTGTGAGGTACAAGACTGCACAAACAGTTGCTAGTAGAGTGGGAGCTATTCTAGTAAAGTGACTTTACCAGTGCATCAGATTAGGTTTCTGTTTTGTAACTCCAGCAATTGTTTTTCTATTTTTAATTGAACAATGAGAGGAAACAATGCTGTATTTTTCAAATCTTCTGAACATTTGTTTCCTGCTATCAAGAGAATGATCTGTTGTTCCTGATGCCATGTCTCACCTACTAGCCTGTCTGCATGTGTGCTGCTGTCACTGGCATACAACTGACATGTTTGCTTCCTGAGGTGCAGTCACTTGCTATTAAGATCACATGCAGCATTTGGAAAATTAGAATGATTCACCTCTGTGAAAACTTGAGACTTGTTCTTGAAAATTGCTTTATAAAGGCTTTCATTTATTGGGTTCTTGCTCATCCACTGCTTCAGAATATTGGTGCATTTCTAACAGTCTCCAAAAACTTACATGCCATAACACCAATACAACCACTATTCTTGTCCCTGGGATGACTATAAAAGTGGTACTAAGGATGAGTTGAAAATAGATATATTAAAGAGTCAGTTAGCAAGAGATCCTAAATTCGGACCTTGTTGCAACAAGAACGCATTGAGATTCATGAACTCTTTAGCGAACTGTGTTGCTCCTCTGTGTAACCCTCATGACTGGAAATGAATGCATGTAAAGCTGTTTTTACTCCTTTTAGCTCCTGCAGTGATTTTCACAACATTCACATTCTTTAATTAGGTTATATCAGCTGGCATTCACCTAGGAATATTTCTGATCTAGCAAAATGTTTCTGTATTTATAAGTATTTTTAATACATCTCAGTTTGTCAGAGTATGCTTCCTATTATTCACAGACACTGATGTCCATTTAGTTTCCCGTTCATTGTGTCAAAAGCCAATCCTGTTAACGTGTATTGCATTTTTTTTGGTGAGCAGTAGTCAGAAGTGTAATTTTCTCTTATCTTCACCTTTATATCAGTCAAAATTAAATGCCTGGGAAGATTACACTTTTCTTCAACTTTTCTTGGTCAAAGTAATTTTGCTTAAAGGTCACTTTTCCTCCTTTCTTCATATCTAATTTAAACTCATAATTTCAAGAGATAAACAGTTAAGCTCTACACAGAGACAGAATTAATGCTTTGAGATATGTGTTGGTATCCTATATGTACAAGATTAAAAGGAGGTTACATTTTAAAAGAAGAAAGGTTTAAATAAGATAAAGATTTGGGGAAGCAAACTTATGAAAAGGTAATATAAAGAGAAAAGTTGCACAGGCTAAAAACATGCACAGTAGGGTGTAAGTTTAGACCTGTGAAACTGGCATGTTTATGAGCATGTTCTGAGCTGGAAAGACTTTTTGGTAATGACATGAGAATAACAGCTTCCAAAATTCCACTTTGCTTCAGAACTCCAGCCTTAGTAATGCTGCAAGAGTCTGAAGATCAAAAGAACCAATGTTGTGTGAATCAGACACTCAGCTGGCATAAATCAGGACTGATCTGTTTAAACAGTGAGACTACTGAGCTACACCAACTGTGGATGTGGCCTCATATTTCTAATGCCATGGGAGAAGCTACTCTGTGCTACATTCCAAACTGCATCCAGTGTATTTAATGATGATTGTCCGCAGGGCCTGAGCTTTCCTGCTGGGCAGGCTGCTTTCTGGGCAGATAAAGTAGGCTCCAGGTTGGGAGAAGGAAGAGTACTCTGCCATCCCCATCACTAGCTGAATTCAACATGCTTTCAGGCTGACATGGGGAAGCAGCAGCATGTTGCTATGTTTTTGCCCTCATCCTGTTCCTTGTCTGTGCCTGAGGAGTGTCTGGGGAAAGGGGTGGGGCAAAGAGCGTTGCAGCTTGACAGAAATTCACAAAGGCCATCATAATCTCCTCAGAGCCATGAAGGAGAAAGCTTGATGTCTTTATTGGCCAAGTTGCTACCTTCCCTTAACCATTCCCCCTTCATATGGTTGCACACGCACACATTATATAGTGGAAACCGAGTCACGATATTTTTCTGAAAATGGTGCAAATGAGAGGGGACTTGGTCCTAAGGTGACTTCAGACAAATCTAGGGGAAGAAAACTAATAAACTGTGTCGGAGCTCTGTGTACAGTTCTCTGGCCATCTACTGATCACCTTGTACCAGGGATGATGAAGATAAATAAAAATAAGCTGTCAGAGCTCTCAAGAGCTGCCTAATCTATCCTTTCTTGAAGCAAGATGATTATTGCCAGCTAGATATATAAGACATGTTTTCTTTTACTTTTTGATAAAGAAATCCAAAAGTGAGTACTGCTCTCTTTTAGGCAATATGAGAAAGTACTTTGCAGCTCTTGCTGACAGAAAGTTTTTGATAATGGCCAGCCTGAATTTTCATTGTGAAATTACCACTAGTACCTCCATGAACATAGAGAACAAGCTTGTTCCTTTCTTCTTTGTGTCAGTATGCTTCTTTTCCACTGTCAATATTTTCTTTTTGAGGATAAGCAAATCTTAATTCTCAATTTTTCATCACAAGACAAGAAAGCCTGACCATTCTTTTTGGTGTCCATTAGACTGATGTCTTTCTTTAAAGGCATCCTTCCAGGCAGGATGCAGAATTATGTATGAGAGATTACATTGTAAATTCTGCAAGCTTATGTATAGACCTTACTTATTTGCCTTTTTGCAAAGAAATTACTTTACTGAGGTATTGTGCTTGTGATTCACTACATTCCTAAATTTCTTTTATTTAAAACAGCTACCTACAAGCTTGTCTTAGTCATTCCAATTATCCCCACTGAATTAATTTTTTTTTATTTATCAGTTTTCCAGTTTGATAGGACAGTTTTGAATGCTGATAATGTCTTACAACTTACTTGCAGTCCCTTCCATCTTCTTACTGCATATTTAATAAGAGTAGCAAGGAGTTTTTGGCACATAAGAATTTCAAGGTTTGAAGCTGGGGGGAAAACTATTCTGGATTTGTTTCTAACCTTCAGAGGAAAATTGCTTGAGACTGTGAGAGTGCAAGGCAACTTAGGTAAAGGTTCACAACCCATTGGAAAGAAAAGAGAAGGAACAGAAAAATAAAAATTGTGGAGTTCAGGAATGCAAATGTAAGAAAGGTCAGAAATGTCGGAATATCAGTAGGTAAAATTTTACAAGTAGAAAAATTACCCCAAGAAAAAAGGAGTTAAGAAAAAAGGTTGCTTTCTTATAAAGAAGCAACAAGTTAAATTATCCCAGAATGTAGAAATGTGAAAAAGTGTATTAGGGAACAGCTTGATTAAATTTGGCTAAATAGAGAAAAATATGAAAAATGGATTTTGAGTCAGATTATGTAGGATAAACACAAAAGGAAAATCAGAAAGACTGAAGCACAAAATAAAGGTGTTTTCCAAGACTTTTTTAGATAGACTGTCCAGCAAGCCTCTTTTGAACAGAGTAGTTTAAAATCTGTCATTCAACTGCATGCTCTGGATGTGGTCTGGACTGGATATCTATCACGATAGTGTCTCTAGTTTTTTTTTTTTTTTTCATCATTTCTTTCAACAGGCCAGTTTCCTCTGGCTAAATCAACCTTCAGAATTTTGCTGTGGTCAGATGAGTTGCACAAAGCCAGGACTTTTGTGTTTTATATGAATAAAGCTGGCATCAACTAAAAAAATACTCTTAGAAGAGGATGTAGGGCCTATGTCAGGATGAAAAACGTTTGGTTTCTTGGATCTTGCACAAATGAGTCTGTGTTCTGAGAAATTAGTATTTTCTATGATACACCAAAAATTTTTACTCAATTATCAAGACTTCGTATGTTGATTCTATATGGATATGCATAGATATACAGCTCTATATTCATAGTCCATTTTGTCAAGAACATTTTAATCTTTTGTTTGTTTGTGTTTTTTTNTTATGTCTCTGGAAAAGCTCTTTATTTTTGTGGAATTGCATTATAGATAAGAAATTAGTAACTTGGTAGCAGCAAGAGTTTATAGGAACAGTGAATAATATAAAGTTTCTTAGGTAGGTAACTGCTCATCTTCCTCCTTATTTATTATATTAATCAAAGCTAAACCCAAAATTTACTTTTTTTTTTAGTTAAGCTCAAAGCCTAATTAGACATAGGATGTGTTTGTCTTACAGCAGTTATACTTTTCTTTATTCTGTTGTTTACCAAAACAGGGGAAAAAAATAGATGCTATTAGTACTGTTAAAATCTTCTCAAAGCTTCCGGGGAAGCAGATATCAGTTTACAAATGTGACATTTCTCATACTGCTGAAATAATGGAAAAACAAATTGTGAAGTTTTTACTTTATGAGGGCTTGTGGCAGTCCACAAATAATAATTCCTATTAATAAGACATTTAATGTTTCTTAACATATGTCCTGATCTGCAACTATTATGTCAATAAACATAGCTAATCAGTTTAATGTGCTTTAGGGTGAGACAAGCAGTGAATACCAATACAGAGATAACAAGAAAGGAATCTCTTTTATCATTTTTTCTCTAGTACAAAAAGCCTGAGCATCCATCTGTGGCCTATTCTCTTAATGAATACTGATTGAAAAATTTTCTGAAAAGACATTTTTCACATTAAGAAAAAAATATTTCTTCAATGATTTTTGAGAGATGTTTTATTATTTTAAAAAAGAACCTGATGTCTTCTTTATGTAACTGTAAGATGTTAATGTCTCTTTTCACACTAAGCCACTTTTACTGAAAACTGGCAATGTTCCATAAATAATGATTAGACTTTGACGTTTTAGGAGGAAATTTGGAGAAGCGTTAATCTGGGGTAGTTTTTACCTTGCACTGAACTATTTCATGCCCTTCCTTCTTTGTACTGTCATGAAAATTTGACCTCAACCTTCTCAACCTGTTCATTTGCTCTTTTTTTTTCTCCAGTCTGAGATATTTATATCTACCTTTGCAAAACATGCTTAATGTTTACCTTGTCTTGAGAACAATTGCATTTTTGTGATTTTGAAATGACCTTTTATGGGCTGACTGAAGACTGAAGAAACAGACCACAAATGAGTAGGGATGCTGTTATTGAAAAGACTGTGGGTTTTTTTATTTTTTTAAATTAAAAATCCAACTTACTTTTTGTCTCACTACTTTGACTACTCCACATTCAGCTGAAGGGATAAAGCGTGCATAAACATCATCAGCAGATTCTGACAAACATTGCTGTAATTTCTCTTTTGTAGAGTAAAGTGAGGAGATCCTGCAGTGCATTGAATTTCTGGACTGTTTGAACAGCTAGATGTAGTCTTAACTTTTACATCTTGGATAGGAAAAAACACATACTTTCAAGAATATCAAAGATAGAAATATTCCTTTAATAAACAGATGTGATCTATTGAAAGGCTATAGAACAAATTTTAATCTCTGTTTATTTCAAATATATTTAATTAGATTTTGCAGTTTGCAGAGCTACATTAAAACAGAGAAAAGAGAAATGTAAAGACCAATTAGATCACCTAGTCTGTCCCTCAGGGGGTCAGTAAAAGATTGATTATTCCCTACAGTGTACAATAATCATTTTATTTAATTATGCAACTCCTAAGAATGACCAATCAATTCATTCTCTCAATTAATGAAGCATTCTGTGAGTCTTTTNGTCTAGAACATTTTAATCTTTTGTTTGTTTGTGTTTTTTTTGTGAGTGTAAAATTAAGATAATGGCATGCATGCTTCAGGTATACTTCTTGGAAAGGTGACAGTGAAGGTGTAATTGTTGCAAACTTTTTTGAAAAAAGCTTTAAAATAGAAATGGAAAATGAACTTTGTTTCAAGTAAGGTGATAGAGTAAAAATTAACCATTCTGGCAGGGTGTTTTTTTCTTTTTTTTTTTCTTGAATTCTTACTATATTTCTTTTAAATAACATAAATTTCACCAATACTGCTAATTTGGTAATTTTGATTTGGGGGTTTATACAGGTTTTATATCTATATTGACCATAGGTATCAGGATAACATAACTTGGGAACAAGAAGGAATTT